>OZ005652.1:304601389-304823751 GCA_963930645.1 Salticus scenicus
TCTAAGCACACTTCACAGCATAATATACATTTTATTTTCACAGGAATTTACTATGCATAAAAAGATAACACACAATCTTACATGCCTTGTAATAACAATTTATGTACATTCAAAGAATTACAGCTTAGCTATGAAAAGAAAGCATTTGATTTAGTATATTACACAACAATGAAATAAGATAACACAATATAAATAAGAAAAAAAAAAAAAAAAAAAAAAAAAATGCATACAATATATGATGAAAAATAAAATTTTATTCACTGAATTATCTTGTCTAAAATTATATGGGTCTTAATACGACAACCTTCGAGTGCCTAATCCATACAGATAAAGGAGTAGCGATCAGTCATTTAAGTGAATTATGGTGCCTGAAAAACACATGTTGGCAAATAGATTTGACACCTTTTAAGCTTAAGAGAAAATTGGGTCGATTTTGTTATCTACTAGATATTTTTTTGAACAATTAGGATAAATACATTAAATTTAAAAAAAAAAAAAATATTATTAACCAAGGAAGAAAATACAAATGGGGCAAGGTGCCCGTGGCTCCTAGTAGCACCACTTAAGAGCTACTTAACAGACACCACCTATTAATCCTCCTTAATAATAATGCATAAATGTAAAATAGTTACCTTAGGAAGCCCTAAGTTCAAATTAATTATAGATTTTAGTTTAGTATCCGGTTTTACAACAATTGAAGAATTATGCAGAACTGTTTCATTAATAAAAATTTGAAGAGTTCCTTCAACTGACTTAGAAATAGCAACATCCATGTAAATAGTAACATTAATATTACTGAAAGTTCCTTGTTCAAGGAAATCTGAAAAAAGAAAAAAGAAAAAAACAGAAATAAATACTAGTTAAACAAAATACTAGTTAAACAAAATACTAGCTAAAAATAGTTAATAATACTAGTTAAAAATTAATTCTTAAAATTTTCTAAAAATTACTTTTGCAAAATTGCAATCTATCAAAATAAATAAGTTGATTTTCAAAGAGACAGAAAAAGTATCATTGAACATGTTTTGCTTTGTCTGGAATTTCTAAGACCTTAGTTAACAAAGTTACTAGTTAAAAACATTATGCTCAGATTTATAATTCATTGCTAATTTACAAATAGTTTTCCCTGACAGTCGCTTTCCAGGACCAAGTAAGTAATGTTGCATTGATACAGAAAACAGCCTAGAATATCTCTATTTTTAACACGCTTTTATTAGATTCACCTGTATGTATGTATGTTTGTAACTGCTCTGGGAGCAAACAAAAAATTTATATTGTAAAAAAATACTTTCCCTACGTGAACGATGTGGCATTGAGGTAAGGCTCCGCGCTACGAACCTAAAGGTCCAGCGTTCGATCCCAGTCAGGGGAGATTTTTTAAAAATGTTTTTTGTTTAATTCTAAGTTATTTTAATTAAAGATTTAAATGTATGTAAATATTACGGTGTATCACTCACACGATTTTCTCTTACCCTGCATTTTAATACTAACAAAGAGAGGTCACGACATGGAAAATTCAGATCGGGACGAAATTCCGCAGGAATGTAGTATACTATGAGGGTAACAACATATTAAAAGCAGTAGGACCCACTATCCACAAAATTTCGAGAAAAAAGCATTTAAAGTTTCAGTAATCTTTTTGAATATAAAATAAATAATTTTTTCTATTTTTAATATTTATAACTTAAAAATACAATAAATTTCTATAACTTAAAAAATAAATTTTAGTCTTATTTTAACTGTAAAATAAGGTAAAACTAAAGAAACTGTTTGATTATTTATCAAAATATTTTATTTTATTTTAGGTATGCTTGAGACAATACTAAATTTTGTTTCTTTAAATTAAAAAAAGTAATAATACAGAGAAATGATCATTTTAATTACATATATAATTACTATCCAAATTAAATAATTACTTCTCCAATCAATACAGTTTCTTGAAAAATTATAGTATAGTATTACGATGCTGTTAAATTATTACAGGTAAAGAAATGTTATCTTTAAATGTAGATTTTAAAATGTTAATGAACATCATTTCTTTTTCGATAACGACTTTCTTTTTTTTTTATCCTTCCTTGCACAAAATAAAATTCCACCTGCCCTTTATTATTAACAAGCTAGAAGCGTTTATGTAATTTATACACATTCAAACAAAATCAGGAAGCTTAAAAAAAGATTTAAGTAACACCTGCTAACTATTTTACACTTTGTTTACAGCTTGCTTATTTTTTAATTATTTAAATATTTGTCTGTTTTTCTTTATGTTTCTTATTTAGGGTTTTGTAAAACTAAACTTTATTTTTTAAGTTATAGAAATTTATTGTATTTTTAAGTTATAAATATTAAAAATAGAAAAAGTTATTTTATACTCAAGAAAATTAAATAATTTATTAAAATTTTCAGATTTTGAATTGAATTGTAAAATAAAGTAAAAATAAATAAATAGTTTAGATTACATAAAAAGTTAAAGAAAAAAAAAAGTAGTCTCGAGGTAGCCTCGAACCCAAGTCGTCTGGCTAGCAGACTCGCGCTTTAAGATCACACCACTGGGGCGCTTGCGAAATAACTTGTATTTAAAGATTACTGAAACTTTAAATGCTTTTTTCTCGAAATTTTGTGGATAGTGGGTCCTACTGCTTTAATATGTTGTTACCCTCATAGTATACTACAATCCTGTGCAATTTCGTTCCGATTTGAATTTTCCATGTCGTGACCTCTCCTTGTAATATAGATATTTTGTGCTTTTTTAGTTCACATTTCTATAAAAGCGTGTTTTTTAATTTTTTAAAACTATAATATTATTAAAGCTACCATTCTTTAATTGCAGAAAACGTCAGACAGTAAATACTAACAGAATAGGACACTCTAACCAATAGTATTTTTCATTTTTTTTTAAATAAACCTAAGGGTTGTTTTTTTTTTTCTTTTTGAATTTATTTTAAAAGTAGTGCCTTGAACAGTTCTGTATCTATAAGTAACTGTTCAATCCATTTCTTTGTTACAATGTTCAAAAACCTCAACTTTTCTTTCTAATGGCATATTGATATTCAAAATGCACATAAGTTTATAATCTTTAAGAGGTTCATTGACTAAATGTAGAATTGTTTATGGAATCTAACTTAACTCTTTAATAAATTAGAAAATTGCATTCAAATAACTTGATAACTCAATATATTTTATATTTTATTTTTACTTTGTGTTACAACTGAGCTTAGTAATGAGCTTACAAAATGTAATGAAATTTCATCTAATAGGTATTTAAAGTTTTCTTTTCTTTTTTTTTTTTTTTTTTTTTAGTTTTCAGTTCAGTATTTAATGAACATATAATATATATATATTTGTAAATTTTATATAATGCATACAAAATTCTTTAGATTTAACCCATGAATTTTCAAATTAGCAAGTACAGCTAACAGGAGGCAAAACACCTTAATTTAGAAAAATGTTTTAAATAAACAAAATTCTACTATAGCTTATTTACAAAAATCCTGAACCTATAAAATCTGAAATGTTTCAATAAAAAAATTTAGCTTTTTTTTTTTTCTTTCTTTCCTCCCTTGGTTGAGGAAATTTATAGATGTTGCTATCACAATAAATAAGTAAAGTGTGGCATTAATATACTAATAATGATTTCAATATCAGATATGTATTGATTAAAAATAAAATGATGATTGTGAAGATCATGAAATAAAAATTATTTAAAAATGCTTTGATATATATATATATATATATATATACACACACACACACATATATATATAATCTGAAATTTGGAACTTGTACTGTCTTAAGCAAATCCATACTTCTGAATTTATACTGAATATAGAATTTACATGGATGGAGCCTGCAATTATGAAACTTACACATTTTGATGTACTATGATGAGATTATAATACAGAGTAATACATCAAATCTTAATAAGTAATAATAAGATTGCACCTTCTCTGTGTGTGTAACAGAGTTTCACCTACAAGGGCAATTATATAAAACAATTATTACTTATTTTTTCTTTTATTACATTTTTTTAAATAACATTCACTTATATTATTTTTCTCCTAAGATTGAAATAAAGAGTCATTCTGGATTAAAAAATAAATTTACATTTGCTTACTTTTAGTTGACAAGATATTGTAAAACCACTTTACCTGATGCATTGGTCATAACAATGATATCACCAATGAGAACACTGTCAAATCCAATTACCTCAATAGGTTTCCTAAAAATTTAAAAAGAAATAATTCCTTCAGAAGGTTTAATTATATATAATTAAAATACATATGAAAAAAAAAAATAATAATAATAATGATCAAAAAAGCTATATAAACATAACTCAAATGAGTTCCTCATTATTAATATAAATAATAATGATAATAATAATGATAATAGTAAACAGCCTATATATATATGTGTGTGTGTGTGTATGTGTGCAAAACAGAGGTTGATTCAGTTTGAGGCTTTTCTTAAAAAAATATATATATATATATACATTTGTGAAATTTGTTTCTATTTTTGTGGTAAAAAAAAAGACTGTGTAAAACCTTCTGTTACTTTATTTTTAATAATGAAAACTTGGGAAAAAAAAAAAAAAAATATAGTCACCATTTCTAAAAATTAAAATTTTATAAAAGGGACATTTCTATGACTTTGAATTTTGTGAAGGGGCCCATATTATGGAACTGAATTTTATAATGCGGCCTTTTTTATGGATTTGAATTTTACAAAGGATCACTTTTATAAGAAATAGAATTTTGTGAAGGGTTCCTTAAAGGATCCCAATTTTTGTCAAGATTGATTCCTGATAGATAAGAAAAAAAAAAAAAAAATATATATATATGTATACTAAGTAAATTAATTTTACGATTACAAAAGGGATTTTCAAAGAGATAAAATAAGTAAATAAATAAATGAGGTACAATACTAAAATATTAATAATAAAATCAATCATCCATACAAAATTTGAAAAATGGAAAATGAAAAAGAGCATAGCAAAAATCAGTATAAGAATGAATCTTATACTTTTAATAGGAAAATCCTACTTAGAAGTCAATGATTTATTTATGTTTCTTTTTATTTATATTTATTTATTACTTTTTATGTCATAAATTTGAGCGAAAGAAGAAGAAGGAAAAAAAATGGGGGGAGGGGGGGGGGAATTATGAGCAAAAGAACAAGCTAGATTTTAGGCATTTTCCAGAGTTGAAATTTCATAAGGAATTTTTCACATGCTGCATAATTAATTTAAAGATTCAGTTATTTCATCCACGTTGCAAAAGTTCTTTTTTGTAAAAAACCTCATATGAACTCCTAAATCTTAGAAAATAATTAAAAATATGTTAGAGTTACAAACTTATAAGAGAACTTTTGCAACGTGACTGAAATAATTTGATCTTTAAATTAATTATGCACCATGTGAGAAACCTCTTGCGAAATTTCAACTCCGGAAAATACCAAAATTCAGTTTGTTCTTTTGCCAACAACTTGCTGGATTTTTACTCTATTCAAAATGAACTTTTGACAAAAGTTGCCCAATATATCTAGCTTTCCACCTATGTAAAATTTTTTTTTCTATCTTTCGCACATGCACAGTAAAAAAAAATATTTACTATACAAGTACAAATGCTCTATCTCAGTGAATATTACATGTGTGAATTTTATATTTCAGAATAATGTTTCTCTAATATCTTGTCAATTTTTCTGAGAGTTTTGTAAAATTTTATGGAAATCCATTCTAGTTATAAGCAAAAAACTTGCCAAAAAAAATTAATTTTTTAAACATTTTATATTTTATTTGCCTAAATAATTGTGCGATTCTCCCACAAAAAGAAAAACAACAACAACAAATATATTTTGTAAAACAACATGTTAAAGTTACAAGCTATTTGTAGCTTTTTATGATACAGGGTGATCCAAAGTATTTGAGCTTTTCTTGAACTTGTGGTTGGTCCCCTAATTGCACTATGGACAAAATTGTTGAGGAAAAATGTGTGTTCTTAAATGTTCATTGCATGTCTGAAGTTCCAGATTATTTTGCTTAGTATTTTTTTAGAAAATAAAAAAAATAACAAAAGAAAAAAAAAATTCTAATAATTTGATCACTCACTGTATATGTTTCTGCATCATTCATTGCTGTAACAATGGCTATGGCAAACAAAATCTATATAATATTTCTCTAACATGGATCAGTTATGATTATTTTTTGTAGAAACGATACGATAGTGACTTAATAAAATATGCAAGGATAAAAAATAATACATAAGCAGTATTTATAAGCACACAGACTGACTCCGTTCGGTGATCTAATTAAAAATAAAAAAAGTGACGACATTTGTCTGATGAGATCATTTTATAGAAAAATCTATTTTTAAAAGTTGCATTTTTATAACCTTTGCGTACATCATTTTAAACCTAGCAAAACTTTAAAGATATAAACAAAATATAAATTTTTGTCATAAATTGACTAAAAAATTCAATAATAAAAAGTATAATCAAAATAAGTATTAGTTTTTTTTTTTTTTAATTATGCCAAAATGAACAAATAAAAGAGTTAACAAAAATTCATCGCCATTATGACAGTAAAAATTAAAAGTTGCCATAGGGGTCCTATACCAAAGCTGTCCTGCCTGTGGAAGTATGAAAACTGGGTCGTCAAACATGAATTTCATTTTGAAACTTTTCTTTGAATGATTTAGTTTACTAACTATCATTAGAGTTTCATCCAACAAAACTAATGATAAATTGGCTTCTTATGAATTAAAATTAAAATTGGATGGAGAAATTGGAATAAAACTTATAAGTTTCAAATTTTAAAGGTAAATAAAGAAAGAAATTGCGAAAATTTCGCACGGGTTTGCTAGTTGTATATAATTTTACAAGATTCTTAAAAGTTCAAATATGAAATGAAAAAGGAATGTTTTTTTTTTTTTTTTTTTTTAATTTGAAAAAGAAAGGTAAACATTTGTTTTCCTTATTATTATTAAATAATTGTTATATCTTTTAGGCAGGTTATTACAGATTCAGCTGCTCAGTTATTACTATTCTATGCAATTCCTGCCTATTACCATATATTAATAATAAATAAATATAGTGAAGACGAGTGGATGTGATTTGTCATACTTTAGTCATTAATTCTCTGAGCGGCTGATACATATTTTCCCTTACACTGAGCAGTAATGTTTCCTTAAACATACTAATAATTTTAAAAATATATACTTATATATTCTTAGCTTGTTTTTAAAGTATGAAAGTCATATATAATAATCATGAGGTATAGCTTGACATTTGTAGTCACTTTTTTAGTTTCAAACTGAAATAACTATTGTTTTAGAACATTTTAAAAACCATGTCATGAAAACAACATTAAAACTTTGCTCATTTAGAAGATGTTAGTGGGTTAAAGGATTAAATTGATTCAGGTTCACAGCTAGAGAGGGCCAGGATAGGCAATGTTCAACTTGAAAATATTTTTGTCTATCCTAGCATGATTGACTTGATACTCTCATTAAAATAACTATGAATTTCTAAGATTTTTATATAAATACATTTCTTCTCCCCCTCTGCTTTTTACTGACAGACTCAGTAGTAGAATTTTCTGTTAACTACCTGCAGGGGAAAAAAAAAAATGCCGGACCAAGTTTGGTATTGCAATACATCTTCAAAAATATCCACAATCAATTTACCGGGCCTTAAAACTTAATAATATCAATTACCAATGCTCAAACACTATTTCTAGGCTCCAAAAACCTATATGTACTACCAATTTTGAGTGCTCCAACTCTATTTATATTTTTTTGCCCATTTGTCCGCCCCTCCCTCCTTCTCACCATTCCTAATAATTTTACACTTCCGAAAATATCCGCAATCAATTTATCAGACCTTAAAACTTAATAATACCAATTTTTAACTCTCTAACTCTATTTCCACATCTTAGACCCTTCAGCCTCCTCCTCTTTCCACTTCTAATTATTTTACACTTTTGAAAATGTTCACAATCGATTTGTCAGGCCTTAAAACCTAATCATACCAATTTTCAATACTATATTTCTGCATTTTTGCCTCTTCGCCCACCTCCTTATAATTTTACACTCCTCATGATAATTTTACATTTTTGAAAATATCCACAATCGTTTTCTGGCCCCTTTGAAATCTAATCATACCAATTTTCAACACTGTATGCATGGGCGTAGCCAGCATCTGATCTAGGGGGGTGCAAAAATTTTCAGGCCCAAATTTGTATGTAAAAAATATTTTTGGTGACAACAGGGAAATAGTTGTTATTAGTAACGGTGATCATTATGGTGTGTGTATAAGTTTGGGCATGATAGAAGGTCTTCCTAAAAATACCAATTTTTTAACATCCCTGGTCACTCCTCTGCCCCTAAAAAGCAGATGTTTTAAGTTTGCAGTCTGTGTTTGTCTGTCTGTGCCACAGTAGCTTCCAAACGAATAAACCAATTTCAATTTTTTTTTTTTTTTTTTTTTTTTTTAAGAACGCTGATTTAATAGGAGTGTTTTTTAGATAAGTGATAAAAATATGTTTGATATGTATTTTAATTAATTGAAATGCGATTTTTTAATTTTTTTCCCTCTCAGGCAAAATTTGCTTTAACATTTGAAAACATTATAGTTTACAAGTATTCAACTCCACTTTCAAGATTTCAAATAAATTGCGTGGTTTGTTAGACTAGAGTATACAAACTTTTTTTTTTCTTAATGAATTTCAAATTTTAATCCAATTGTAACAAAAATTAAAAAGTAGTTATAAATAGGGATAAGTTCAGTGTTCAAAAATCTGTAAATTCAATTCAAAATTGGGGGATATTCCAGGGAATTTTCAAAATGAATTAAAATTTAATTGTCATATTTATTTTCTAGGCCATTTGCACATATATTTTAAAATTTGCAAGCTGTCGATTTTCCTTCTGACTGTAGGCAAGAGTTTTCCAAATTATTGGAGGGACTCAGGTCGAACTTGTGAACATTTTGGACTTTATGAATGTTCATTGCAAATTATTGTCTTAGAATTTCATCAAAATTTGCACATATGTATATTAAAATTTCCTGAAAATCATTTGAATTAAATTAAAACAATTTTTTTTTTTTTTTTTTTAATACTCCCTGATAATTAATTTATTTTTTCTCTGGATTTTACCGTGTTATATTTTAACAATATATTCTAAGTATATTTGGGTATTATTTTGTGTTAATTTTTTACTTTCTCTTACTAATATATATAATAGAGAAAGTATTGTTTTTGTGCCTAATTTTCGACATTGAATTTTTGGTAAACATTTTGAGGTCCTCTTAAACCGAAAAACATATTTTTAGCAATTGATGTGTCTAAAATATGTGTCTTGCTGTGTCTGAATCACGTAAGCATAACACAAGAACAAATATTAGCAGAAATTTTAAATCCAGTATTTTAAATCTGAATCCTGTAGGTATGTAACTTGAAACTTTTTATTGAAACCGACCAAGGGGTTGGTGTCCTGAATCTATCATTTTCCCACAGAATTATCTGGCAACTAATGGACCCGGACAAAATAAGGTATATTTTGAAAATATAAGGATTGCTCTCATCATAAACAAGTCGGTTTATTTCAGAAAATTTTGGAGTGGAAGGCTGATATTTTATACCAACTATGTGAAAAATACCAGAGCCGGGAATCGAACCCGGGCCTTCCGCTTTACGTGCGGATGCTCAAACCATTGAGCTACCCTGGCTGATTACCAGCTAGGCATTTCTCACACAATATCCGTTGGCAAAGTCACCGAGTCTGTAAACACAGCTGTATCAAGTGACATTAATATTCATGGCACAACTCCAATAGACCACGAAATTTTTTAATTTAATTTAGAAATTTATTCATCAACCATGAAATATCATTTCAGAAAATTTTGGAGTGGAAGGCTGATATTTTATACCAACTATGTGAAAAATACCAGAGCCGGGAATCGAACCCGGGCCTTCCGCTTTACGTGCGGATGCTCAAACCATTGAGCTACCCTGGCTGATTACCAGCTAGGCATTTCTCACACAATATCCGTTGGCAAAGTCACCGAGTCTGTAAACACAGCTGTATCAAGTGACATTAATATTCATGGCACAACTCCAATAGACCACGAAATTTTTTAATTTAATTTAGAAATTTATTCATCAACCATGAAATATCATTTCAGAAAATTTTGGAGTGGAAGGCTGATATTTTATACCAACTATGTGAAAAATACCAGAGCCGGGAATCGAACCCGGGAATTTTTTCTGAAATGATATTTCATGGTTGATGAATAAATTTCTAAATTAAATTAAAAAATTTCGTGGTCTATTGGAGTTGTGCCATGAATATTAATGTCACTTGATACAGCTGTGTTTACAGACTCGGTGACTTTGCCAACGGATATTGTGTGAGAAATGCCTAGCTGGTAATCAGCCAGGGTAGCTCAATGGTTTGAGCATCCGCACGTAAAGCGGAAGGCCCGGGTTCGATTCCCGGCTCTGGTATTTTTCACATAGTTGGTATAAAATATCAGCCTTCCACTCCAAAATTTTCTGAAATGATATTTCATGGTTGATGAATAAATTTCTAAATTAAATTAAAAAATTTCGTGGTCTATTGGAGTTGTGCCATGAATATTAATGTCACTTGATACAGCTGTGTTTACAGACTCGGTGACTTTGCCAACGGATATTGTGTGAGAAATGCCTAGCTGGTAATCAGCCAGGGTAGCTCAATGGTTTGAGCATCCGCACGTAAAGCGGAAGGCCCGGGTTCGATTCCCGGCTCTGGTATTTTTCACATAGTTGGTATAAAATATCAGCCTTCCACTCCAAAATTTTCTGAAATGATATTTCATGGTTGATGAATAAATTTCTAAATTAAATTAAAAAATTTCGTGGTCTATTGGAGTTGTGCCATGAATATTAATGTCACTTGATACAGCTGTGTTTACAGACTCGGTGACTTTGCCAACGGATATTGTGTGAGAAATGCCTAGCTGGTAATCAGCCAGGGTAGCTCAATGGTTTGAGCATCCGCACGTAAAGCGGAAGGCCCGGGTTCGATTCCCGGCTCTGGTATTTTTCACATAGTTGGTATAAAATATCAGCCTTCCACTCCAAAATTTTCTGAAATGATATTTCATGGTTGATGAATAAATTTCTAAATTAAATCAAGTCGGTTTAGTTTTAAAATTTCACTGGCGATACTAGCATGAATATTATTGAATATCAACATTCTATTTAAAAAATTGGCGATGAAAAGAACAGGGTAATATTCCGCATAAACTTGTTTTATCTAGATGAAAACTAAAGATGAAAACCGCATCAATAAAATTATGCAGAAAATTAAAATAAAGGAAATCTATTGAAAGGAAGGGAAAGGTAGCCTAGTGGGTGAGGCATTTCAATTTCCAGTGAATCCTGACCATTGACTGAGTTCATTGCTGTTATCATAAGTATACCATGATCTATCGTAGAAATTTATGGCAACAAATATGGGGTAGGTGTCTGACTAAAGTCCACCAATATCAAGTACAGTTATTTATTTAAGATTTATTTGATGGTCAGACTTTCTATTTAATATAACAGTTCCACATACGATAAACATTTGTGGAAAATACTTGTTTAAGGCAATTTTAAACTTAATAAAATACCAAGAATGCAATCAAAACAATTGTAATATTTCAAAGTACACGCAGAGTTTAAATCCGCATTTTTTTTTTTTTTACCCATAGGCTATTTTTCTTGAATTTAATTTTATGAAAAAAAAATAATAATAACTCAGCTTATAACGAAATTAGAACATTATAATATAATATTACACTCAATTCAATAAAAAGTAAATAATTTTAAGGACTATATTACTAGTATGAGAAATAAATAACATATAAGCAAGAGCAATGACATATTGATTAAAAAAAAAAAAAACTAACAATATAGCTCATACATACTGCTCGTTGTTCTTTTGGAATTAATTCATTGTTAAAACTGAATTAATGTATGATCAATTTAAACTTCTTGCCAACAAAGTTAATAAGAGTGCTTGGAGCTCCGGTCAGTCTTTCTGTCCATTCGTTCATATAGTACTGTAAGTGATGCATTTTAATTTCACTAAATATATTTTGAATGCATTTATAAACTGATAGATAAGAATCATGTTTACTATAGCATATTCTCTATTGGAATTGGAATAAATAGAACTACCGTGCCGGTTTTTCTTCAAGAACTGATAAAAGTAAACTACGTATTACATTATAACCTATGAGAGACCAATTTAAATTTTTTAAAGTGCACAAAATATAGTAATACGATACATTATACAAATGTACATAATCTATAAAGTTTTTTTTTTTTTTTTTTTCTTTTACTATTTTAAATTAACTACACTATGTATCATAAAAAAAAAGTTAAATTTATAGAATTTTGATTTCTATCCTTTCTTTCTCCATACATTTCTAATTTTTCTCATTAAACTTTCTTTATTAATATAAGCTAATGATAATTTTTTTTATTAAATACCCACCATTTCATTAACAAATTTACACAAATTCAAATTTATTTCTCATAAACTAAAATAATTTTATGCAGTAATCTTAAACAAAACAAAAAATATTTTTTTCTGTGTTATATAAATAAAAACGGTCAAATATGCACTGTATGATGCTACACTTTGAAAAATTGTCGCAATTTGATGTTGATGGATTGACAAATTTTAATTAAATATTTGCATATATTGATTTAAAAAAAATGCACTTTAAACTTAACAACTGTCTTTCTGAAGCTAATTCTTTCTGGTATCTGATGTAATCTGGTCACTATTCAGTGGTCATTATCATTTCGGTAACAAAGTACAACATTTTGAAGATCTTTTTCATTTACACTGACAAGCTCAAATTCTTAGAAAAATATTACATCTTTTGCTCATCCGCAATCAGTCGAGGAAGGACCCTTGCTAGAAGGTTTGTCTAAAGGACCCTTCAGAGACTGGCTTCAAGTTCGGTTTCTTTTGATATCCCTTTGATCTGGGGAATCGAATTGACGCGAGGCAGGAGAGAGTTTCCCTCGGCTGACAAACCTCCTACTGCGATCGAAATTGGGTCTCTTTTGTAAAAGAGCAATAAAAAGTAATGTCCTTCATTGTAAATGTGTGCAAAATGTCAAGGGTCGCTTTCGGACAATAGATAATTTATGAGTTTTGACGTGCTGTATGTTGCCAGTCTCTGAAGGAAGCTTAATTTTCCTTTAAAATGCTGTAATCTGATACTTGACCATTTCAGGATATACTGTGCACACTCTCCATGCCCTAGGGTTCACATCACTCCCGTAGACGTAATTTATTGCTCTTTTGTTGTGAAAGAGAAAGAATAGCTTTTTTTTTTTTTTTTTTCTTTTTGTATGTGTGTGTCTTTATCGCTTATTTTTCATGAAAAATAGCAGAGGAAGCAACTTTTCTTAGTTTGTTTACAAAAAAGAATCTTAAAAAGTCAAATTTACAGAAAAAAAAAAAGCTAACCGAAGGGAAAAAACGTTGCATTAAAAATGCTCCTTTTTTATTATTAACAATTTGAAGTTTTAAATTTTGCTTCATTTACAGGAAAAGAGGGAGCACCATCTTAGAAATTATTGGAGAGGGGGAGGGGATGGGGACTCAAGCGAGACGGGCCCATATAACTCCACGCCTATGGTTCTGACGTTCAGTGGCACACCCAGAAATAAATTTTGGAGGTTGCCCGAGTTCAAGAATAAAAAAATATGACATGTACATGCTCAAAGCTATTCTAATCCTATGCTAGTATTTTTTAATATAAATTTTTGTTTTAGTTAAAGCAGAAATTTTAAGAAAGTTTCTACAAATATTTAAGAAATGCCGTACAGAAGACATTTTACATTTTGCTTAATATACATATATATATATATATATATATATATAACATCTCTGTCGTATTCAAAGAAGAATCTATTTTTAATCTCTGTTTTTAAAGAAACATACATAATTCTACTTTTATTTCTAAAACGGGCTATGCTTTTATTGACTTGGTTTTTAAATATGATAAAGAAATTAGTGTAATTTATTTTTTAATAATGACCAACAAATAAAAGAAGAGAACAAAAAAGACAATAAATAAAAGAAAGAATATATTAAATTTAAAATAAAAAAGGAATCAAAAACCTCATCGTTTTTGACTTATATAAATAATGTAAAATTTTATTTAAAATAAAAAATAAATAAATAAAAAGTATATAGGTAGAAATAATTTTGCATTTTGCTTAAATTAATAAATAAGTTTCATGTTATATATTTTTAAAGCTGTGTATAGACTCTAAAGAAAAATGCGTTTTCAATATCTATTTATATAGATAAACATGCAATCTTCTATTCTTAAAGCAGGCTGTTGGTCTTATCGAATTTCAAGATATTTAATTATGAAAAAGAATTTTGTACTATAATTATGATAAACACTCATATATATGTTTTTTTTTTATTTATTCTTAATAATTATCATCTCATCAAGGTTTTGCTTCCTGGTTTCTACTCATTACAATGAATGGCGATATAATATAGTAATTTTACATATTTTTACTATGTTGATTAAAGTAATAAATAATCTTTTATTTTCTTTTTTATTATTATTTCTTTAAATAATAAATACTTATATTTTAATCGCACACAAAAGTAAATGTTCCTTAAAAATTATATTAAAAGTGACTTTTACGTTCTAATTAAATAACATAATTTTAATTTTAGTTCATAAACATAAAAATTAATATTTTTTGTTGGCTGTTATATGCTTTCATATAATTTTGAGGTATTTAAATTTAATAAAAATTTTGATTTAAAATTTAATAATAATAATAATACATAATAAATAATAATTCTTAAAAAACATGTAAATAAAATTAATTGAAATTTATAAAGAGTATTTATTGTGTCTCATTTAAATAGTATAATAAAAAATATCACTAAATATTCCAAATATTTTCTATAAAAATAAAATAAAATATGAAAATTATAAATTAAACTTTTTGGAATTCTTCAAGAAATTTATCAAATCTTATATGGATTTTGCTTTTCTAGAATTCATTTTCTGTTGATAAAAAAAAAAAAATCATAATTCTAAAATTCTGGCATAAATGAAATTGTATATTACCATTTTTCATTTTAATATTTTTTATAATTAAAATTGAAATTAAATATCAAAACAGTAATAGTTTAATGCTTACCTTTTCTTTATCTGTTAGAATTTCTACTTTTCATTAAGGTTTTTCTTTAGCTTGTAGAAAAATTTTATATTTTGATATTTTTCGCCTGGTCTTACTTTCTCAGAGAAATTTGGGATAATTTTGCAAAAGACTATGACAGAATGTAAAAAGCGTTAAAAGTGAATGACTGAGAAATGAGAATACTCTTCTAAACTGAAATGATCACTGTTTTTTCTTCCCCCCCCCCTCTCTTTCTTTTCCCATGAAGATAAATCGAACAGAGAAACATACACTCACTATTCTATCAAAAGTGCGAGATGCTGTAGCTGTCTGAGCTGTGACCAATGGCCAGTTATATTTTAGCAGTTATAATACACACACACAAGAAAAGAAAATAAATATTCCCTTTCCCTAGTATCCCACTCTCTTTATTTTATTTTATTTTGAATGATAACGGTATTTAAAAGGCGAAAGCAGTCACCAACACTATGCCCGGTGGCTCCCAACATCTGGATATCTGATTCTGGTCATCAGATAACAATTATTCAAGTTTCAACCAACAAAGATCGGTAAAGCGTTCTGTTTCCTGCTTTTACGACATTACTCAGTGGGGGTCTCAGTCGCTTTAGGGAAGAGTTTTGTTTACATTCATCTAATAAGTTCAAAGAATGCCGTTTTAGATCAGAAAGAAAGCAAGTAAAAAACTGAATTGTGTTATACTGTTATAATGGATTTGATTTCCCAGGGAGTTGTCAACTGGGATCTCCTCCCTCAGGATTAACAACTTTTGTTGTGTGAATATGAATGAGAGAGAGTAAAGTTTTAAAATGTTGAAATTCAACAAGCCCTACTACATTCAAAGAGTATCATAAAAAAGGGATTCTTATTCCTATTTAGAGTTATTCTTCACTTTTTATTTATTTATTTTTATTTTTTAAAACTTAAAGCATGCGAAATTGGTGCTTTTATTATTTATAATATTTTATTTATTTATTTTTATTTAAAACACTTACTAAATTAATTTAAACTGACGTATAAATAAACTAGTTGGAATAGGTGAACTCTGCTCAGTTCCTCATCATATATTTGCTCTCATATATTTCTACTTTAGCTCATACTATATATACATGTTAAAAGATATGAAGTTTGCCTATCATTTGGCTGGATTGCAGAATGTAGTCCTCAACCACAAGGCTACCCTCCCGCCTTCCACTTCAATACATTTATCTTTTCCTAATTTGTACTGTGAAACCTCTCAAGTTGGATGCTTTTTCTCGGAACGGAATGTATCCATTAACATTATGTCTAACCCCTATAAGTTGGACACCTCTCTAAGTTGGACACTTTTTCTTGGAACCTAGGTGTCCAACTTAGAGAGGTTTTACTGTAATTTAATTTTGTTAAAGTCAGTTTTATATTCCAGTTTTCATGCAATTCCATATTATTTCCAATCCAATAATCTTCAAATAGCAAGTGTTGGGAAATATTGCCTTATTCTACCATGTTGAGAAATTCGTAAATTTTGAATAATTTACAAAGATTTCAAAGTGGAATGTCTGTAGTCAATAATGTTCATGATGTCATAAATGGTGTTTTAAAGCTGGTCAGATATCTTTACGATGAAAATAATCCTCATAATACGTTTAATCAGTCGTAGTCGCAATGTGCTCCATGTTCTGTACAAATTAATACTTCAGCGGATTAACGAAGTGGCAGAGCTATCTCTAAACATTGAAGATAAAATTGCAAATAGCATATGTCCAGATCCCCTCCCCCCCCCCTACCCCTAGCGGTGAGTTTCAGACAGTCGCCAATTGCCCAATGCGTAGAGATAGTGCGACAGCAAAACCTTCTCGCTCTGGAAGTCTGCACAGACTTGGTTCTGGTTGAAATTCTTAATTTTGTCTCGGGACAAAATTGATAATCTTGGTTTCTCAATTTTGTGAGACTTTCAATGGGAAAAAAAAAAAAAAAACAGGCCGAGCTGGGTAAGCAAAGTTTCCATACAGGCTCAGCCGGATCCGCGCCTCAAAATTTCGGCCCGTGCAGACCTCTCCACTTCACTCCTCCATAATTCTGAATGACATGGCATTCATACTCATATCATAAGTGATATTTTAAAACTGGTCTAGTTTCTTTATGATGAAAATAATTCTCATAATACATGCTTATACGAAAATTTCCCCTGTTATCAATTATTTAGAAAATCGTATTTTTTGATAATGTACAAACTTTTCAAATTAGAGGTCTGAAGACAAATATCTTCTTGCTAGTGTCATAAGCGATATTTTAAAACTGGTCCGACCTTTCTAGGACCATTTGTTCTTGAGATCTTGCGTACAGAGACTAATAAACTAACACATAAAAGAACTGACACTAGACGGACAACACGCAAATTTTGTTTTTGGACTCTTTAACCAAACCTCAAAATGGGGAAAAACGTAAAAAAGTCAAGGTCTGAAACGAAAAAAAAAAAAAAAAAATTATGACTTTAGAAGGCAAAATCGTTCTATGAAGCAGATGACTGAAAACGAGACGATATTGATTTTCTGATTTTATTTCATTTTTGTTACAAAAAAAATAAAAAAAAGAATAGTATATGCTTAAAATAAATTGTTGACATAAGGGGAACTCTGCTCAGTTCCACTTCACATATTAGTTCTCATAAATTTCTATTACAGAGAAGAATACTATATCCATAACAGAAATGAATTTGACCGATTGCTCGACACTGTCACAGATTAAAATGCCACAACTTCAAGACTACACACTGTATAATTTGATAGATTTTCATTATCTTAATTTGGTGATTGATTATATTAAAGTCGGTTTCATATTTTATTTTCATACAATTATATACTATTTCCAATGCAACGATCTCCATAATGGAAGTTTATGTGCATTATTCTATAGTGTTCAAAATTCTTAAATTTGGAATTGGCAGCTTTAGCATGAATGTTTGATGAATGTTTATGCGAAATGTTGCCCTATTCTTCCATTACACTAAACTAAATGTTCAAAAATCATAAATTTCAAATCATAAGTTTGGAAAAAAAATCCAATGCAATGACCTTTGGGGGGAGCCAGGGCCCCCTTGCCCCCCCCCCCCCCACACACACACACACCTGGGTGCGCCACTGCTGACGTTAGACTTTCTTCTTTTTTTCGTGTATAAAAAAAAAAAAAAAAAAAAAAATAGTCTTAATTAGCCAATTTTGACAAAAATTAAAAATTGGCTAAAATTGCGATTATGAGTTTGCATTTTGTTAAGCTTTAAAGAGGGAAAAATTACTAATATACTTCATTTAGAAATTTAGTTAAATAAAATGTTAGGGCAGAAAAACACACCATTTCAAAATTTTTGCCAGCCACTGTATGCAATGTAAATTTTCGTTTTATGTCTGTGATCTAGGGGGGTGCACACACCCCCCTCGCTACGCCCATGACTGTATGGCTAAACTTTTGCCCCTCCCCCCCCCCATTAATTTAATACTTTCGAAAGTATTTTCACTTGATTCCCTAAACATGGAAATGTCTGAGTACGAAATTTCCTTGGCATATCTCAGTTTCAAATACAGCAAAATAAAAAAGAAAAATTGATTTTACACCATCTTTTGGTTGCATGTGTTAGAATAAATATTAAATTCCAATAAAAATGTTAAGTTTTTTGTTTATTCACTTAATTTTATGAAAATTGACCTGTAGTCTGATTTTGTGCTGCCTGGGCTGAATATTAATTTCTGTGTACATAAATGAAAATTTGAAAAACTCTGAAAATTGCAATTATTCCCCCTATTTCAAAACATATGACCTCTTAATGAATTGTAACCATTTTCTTTTCCATTGAAGATTGGAGGCAAATGTTTAGCATACCAACTGCATTGAAATCAAGTGCTGCCACCTAAATTTCATACTTTAGTTAATTTTTAAAAAATCTAACTGTCCCATCGATTAGCGGTTTGTGTCCTTAGATTCAGAAAAATTGCCCCTTTCGCTTGGATGACACTATGACAATTGGACAGATATTTCTAATTTATTTTCTATTTTTCCTGCTTTTAAGTCGATTAAAATGTCTATTTTTATGCAAACATGGTCAAGTCTCAGTCATTGAGATCACTTTTTGATTAGACATAGGTCGACGTTTTAATTAATATCTCTGCTATTAATTAAAAATTTTAAATTCTTTTTTCATTATCTGCCTGGGAAGGCTTCTGAGCACCTGTATGTCAATTTTTGTACTTCTATGTTCAGTGGGGGATAAACACACAGATGAACAGGCAGACAGACAAACCTTTCCTTTTATATTATAAATGAAGCAGTCTGGCTCAGACTCTAAAATTTTAGGAGTTTAAATTTTGGCCATTTTTCCTTCAATCTCCACAGCCCTGGTTACAATCCAAAGATATTTTACTGTATTTCATTGGCTTATGCATTTTAAATATAAGTTAGGTATGAAAATGTAAAACAGCTTAGATTACTTTTATAGAGCACTTGTAAAATCCTTTAAACTAGAAAATTGAGAAGTTATATGAGAGCGTGATTACGCAGCTATCAGAGAGATGAGGAAAAAGTTAACAAATAGAAAAAAATTGATTAAATGAGATTTTTATTGATTAAATGTGATTTTTAATGGAAATTTCTTTTTTAAATTTTTGTTACATGCATGCACAAAATATGGGAGAACATTTGCATAATTCAATATAGAAACAAATAAAACAACAACAACAAAAAAAATTAACTGTTACCAAATTCCTTGAGTAGGAAAAGATGGGCCCCAATCCCAGCTAAATGAACTCTGCATTTTTCTAATATAATTAACATGGCATTCACCATTTTGCACTGGAGGTGGACAAGTAGGAGGAATAACATACTTTTTAAGTTGAGCTAAATGTTTTGCTAAAGTATAATGAACAGCAGAATCAAATACAATTTTTAGTGTATTATTGGTCTGGAAAAAAAAAAAAAAAAAACAGTTTAATATAGATATGTGAAACATATTTGTAAAATATAAATAGCAATACAGTGAAGCATCCATAATCCCGGAATTCTATAATCTGGCACTAACGACTCTTTCTGTTTTTTTTTTTTCCTTTTAACTTCCACACGTAAATTGTAGTAGTACTCAACTTGTTATTTGCAGGGTACTTGCCAACTTTAATGGATCGTTAGTACAGTTTATGGATTTTCATTTAATTTTACTGATTTATGAACTTGCTTGAATTTTTTTACAGATTAATCAGGATGACATCAAAAATTCTGAAAAAGAACAATTTGGAATGGCCAATCCTAAAGTTATTAATAAAAGAGATCGTTCCTGTTCCTGATACCGAAAGTCAAAATAAGCACAACCACCCAAAATCTCAGTCAACAGTTTTTGGAAAGACTTGAAAAATATGATTTTATCGGCGTTAACCAGCTAATCAATGTGCATATGTTAATCAGTCAACGACAAACTGAAAAACGAAAAAGAATGAAACAAATGAAGTCGACTGACATATTTAATAGAATGTAGCATTGACAAATTTCTGATCTTAGTTGTTATTAAGTAAGTTATAATATCAAGATTTTATTATTATCATTTGTACAAAAATGAACAATCTGTACCTATTACTGTTTTATAATTTATTTGAAACGTTATTTTAATTATTTTCATTTTTGATAAGAGCTTGCATACATTTTTTTTAAACTAATTTAAAAAAAAATATTTCTTTAGATGCTGTGACTGATATGTGATTTTGATATACATTTTCGGAACACCTATAATTTGGAAAAATTCGTAATCTGGCAATGTCTATTTCCCACCGATGCCGGATTATCAATGCTTCACTGTGACTTATACATAGCACATGATTTATACATGCATTTTAAATAGTTATATCACATAAGTTCAATATAAAGAAACAAAACAAGACAAAAAACAAATAAACAAAAAAAAGTTAAACAAGTCCAAAGCTCACAAAATCATAAATTGATTACAATTTCATTTCATTTAATTGTAATTCAGAATATGCTGAATTGTTTCTACAGCTTATGTTTTTGTTTTAAATTGTTATCAATTAAACAAACTCATTAAATTAAACTTCAATTAAATAATTTAAAACTATAAAATTAAAGATTGTAGTAAGTTTAATACCATTATGTGTGCTTACGTTAATTAGTAAAAAAGAAACGAATCAATCACAACCAAATGATTGCTCTCTCACATACTCTAATTGGCAATAGGGGTACAGAATATGTCAGAATATCCGAAAGAGATTCGGGGGAAATTTTGAATATTCAGGTGAAAATAAAAATGTTTGTTTAAATAACAATCTGCAAAAAAACAAACAAGTTTTGTAATATTTAAAATATAAGCTAACAGCTGTACATTTATGTAATAGTGTATACCTTTTTTCTTAAAAACACTTATTACATACAGGATAGCTTTGTATAACAAATTAAATTCTTGTGATATTGAGGAAATTTCGGAATGTGTTTGGGAGAAATTTCAGAGGTCTAAACATTTACAGCACCTCTGATTGGCAAATGCCTTTTGTTTTGCTTTATTCTGGGTAGTCGATGTTTGGTTCAAGAAGAAGGTAGAGGTGCTCTCTGTGCTATGTTCTACAGTATAACCCAGAACAAGAAGTATCTTAAATGTTACTTTTTCTAGTCACTGTTAATGTAAAAATGTCCAGAGTAGTCCAAATTATATTTGTCATACAAGCTTCATTGTTCATCTTATATCAAAACTTATATGAAGTTGGGATGAGAGTTTCATAGTTAAATATCTCATTTGTTTTTCTTTTTTTTGTAAGTCAAAGATCCGGGGTTCGTCTCCCGGTCCAGGCAATATTTTCACTCAGTCGGAAAAATAAAATTTTAAATATCTCATGTTCTGCCGACTATCCAAGTCGTGGCTTATTACAAGATTAATGGTTAACTAACAATCAAATAAATTTTTTAGATGTTAAAATAATGAGAAATGAACAAAATAAAATTGAAACCATCACATATGGAAAACCAAATAGCAATAATGAAATAATAACTTCTAAATGTAAAACCCCTCTAAAATATAAAATGAATGCAATTCAGGCTTATATCAATAGAGCGATTATGAAATGTTACAGCCAAACTTTGCTAAAAATTAAAGTATTCATCATCCCCAAAAAACATTAACATGGATTTTCTAGCCCTAATTCAATTTATAGTTTTTAAATTCTCCCCCTAATAACTTTACATTTTCAAAATTATGTGCAATGGATTTCTCATCCCTCAAAATCCTTAAAAACAAATTTTAAAGGTTAAAAACATTACAACAATATTTTTAATGGTGTACCTCTATTTTAACCATTTCATCGGACATTCCGAGATAATTCAGGTTAAATGTAGTCTTCCACACATAATAGTGGATGGTGAAGTGTTTAAATATTTTGCACACCACCACCACCACTTGCACACTGCTAATTTTACACTTTCAAAGTATTTGCAATGCTGCAATTGATTCAATATCCTCAAAAACCTCTAGCACCAAAATGGAATAAAAATGAAAATGACGTGTAAAAAAGTCAGAGGAGCCTAAGAAATCAAGGGTAGATCTGTGCCACTTTTAGCAAGGGAGTCTGCAGCTTCATTACCAGCAATGCCTATATGGGAAGGCATCCACTGCAAGTGAATCTCACGAGAGATGGAAAGACTTTTCAGCTTGTTCAAAATAGCCACTCCGGCATTGTCTCCCACATTCTGCCAATTTAAAAGATGTTGGATGGCACTCCGGCTATCACTCAAAATCCAGATATCCTTCGAACTAGTTTTATACACTGATGTTTCTATTCATTGGTACAAGTTTACCAAAGCGAAAGAGCCATCCCTCCACAGACAATAAAAAATACAATGGTATATCTCCCGACAATGGCTAGGGATAAATGTGAAACCATCGCCTTTTTGCCACTGAGTAGCCATGTTCCGATGTTAAACCCACCAAACCTGAAATTTTTGTTCATTCGATTACACACACATATATATATTTTGATATTGGAGAAACGATTATTTTAAAGTGTGATTCATCTTTTATTTATATATTATTATTTATATTTTTTGATAAGTTGTGAAACGGTGTGTATAACTTTTTTTGATATTTGAATGAAGTTTTAGAATTGTTTGAATACTGTGAATGAACTCAGCGCGAAGTTGAGTATTTGATGGTAACTGAAGAATTATGGAGTCCACAGAAATTTAAAAATGTAAAAATAGAAAAGAATTTTAAATTTATGTTGCATAACTTATAAATTTTCTTATGTAAATTTTAATGCTTATTTAATTACATTTAAAATTATATTTTTATTCTGAAATTTTATTTATTTAGTTTTTGATGTTAAAACATATAGGTTATGAAAATATATTTGTGATAAATTATTGAAGAATAACAGTTAACAATTTTTTATTTAATCAATGTCAATTAAAAATATCTTGATTATCGTCTGCCTTAAGGCATTTCATTCCGAATGACAAGTACGAAGCGGGATTGATGTTGGTATTAGGATAAGTTCAGTTGTCCACACTAGGTACTTGAGCCGAAAGGGGAATGCCCTCCTAGGGGATCTTTCTAAGGGGTCTTAATCCTTATTTACTCGGGTTTCAGAGAAAATCACGGAAAACTCCAAATGGCTAGGTCAACGATCATAATCTAGGATCAAACAAGACACTTCCCATTTAACAGCTTTGAGCGGAGAATCGCTTAGTCACTAGTGGAGCTACGAAGCGGTCATCACCTCCATGGAGGATAAAAATTGTCATAGCATGTCTTGGGACCACGCTTAGGGGTGAATCCCAGATCATCACCAATAACCCATTGTGTAGCATTAGTGCAGCGTAAAATCCATTTAACTTCAACTAAACAGAAAATGAATGATTTTTAGGTAGCTATGTAGTAAATTCATATCCTTGGTTTGTTGGCGAGGAAAAAAAATCGTCAAAATGTAAACAAATAACATGGGACCTCTGTTTTCAGATTATGAAACCATTTCATATAACAGAAAAGAGCATGCATCCTTCCGGGTTAAGAACTACCACTGGGAGAACTTACACTCTTATCTCTTTAAGAAATGTTCTATACACATGCATCTTTTAAATTAACTGTAAAGGTGCTCACCATTACAAAATGCCCACAAGTCTTCATAAATATATTTGTATAGAAGTTTTTTTATATATATATAAAAATTTTTAATGTACATTTGAATCTTACACAATTCTTTAATATCACAAAAATTCCAAATTCAGCCAAGAACACTGATAAA
Source organism: Salticus scenicus (assembly GCA_963930645.1). Lineage (NCBI taxonomy): Eukaryota > Metazoa > Arthropoda > Arachnida > Araneae > Salticidae > Salticus > Salticus scenicus. The sequence goes on from OZ005652.1 coordinate 304,625,861, forward strand.
ATTATAATGACAATTAAATATATATGCTTTTTTATATTTTATAAATTATAAAACGATACTTGCAAAGTAAGAAAAATAAGAAAGGGATGCATTATTATTATTATTTAACCATTTTAAATTCAGAATTTAATATAATTGTGTTATTTATATTTTCAATCTATTAAAAACGAGAGGTTAGAAAGGGGATCCCCCCCCCCACACACACACCAATAGTAGCTGATATATATACTGTTTAAGCCTTGAGTTATTGCACTTAGCATATTTAAAAGGAATGCTCAACCAGCAGATTAACATTCTAAAACAACAAAATTGCAGTTTACATCATTTAATTTCTTTTTAAATTTGAATATTGCAAAATTATTAATTACAAAATCATTCAAATTAATCATTTTTCTTCTAATAGAATTTCTATACATGCTAATTTAGCATACTCAAACGATATTCTAAAAAGTTCTACAATTTCTGTGTGAAAATACTGATATCCCTTTCCGACCCAGATCGTACGATCGTGCAGGTTAGAGATCCATGACATCCACTTATATTTTTGCATTTGGAACAGTCGTATGTAATAAAATCAGGAAATGAACGATCGAGCTAATTAGCAGAAAGTATAAAGTACAATTTTCAATCAACAAATGTCAGTTATAGTCCATATTTTTCTTTCAGTTTGCAAAAACAGAAGAATGTAATGTTTTAAGAGAAAAATGTTTTGGGTCAGAAAGAGATATGGGATTACCATTCAATTTATAACTCAATATCCCATGGCAATCCTGTGCCAAAAATTACAGTAATTATAGACAATAAATGTAGGAATAACATATAATTTAAAAAAGAAAATAAAAATACACTTTTTGGAATATTGAAGGTCAAAGGTTAAAAAGTTTGACCTTGAAATAAAAAAAATACGTGCATGTAATATATCAATTGAAAGTTTGTATTAAAAGCTTTCTACCGATACCAAATTTATGCCTCTAAATCACTTAGGAAACAAAATATGGGTACATTTGTAATATAAGAATTTTGAAAATTTGCAATTTTTAGTCATTTTTGAAGCCCTGTATATAAAAAACTACAAGAGATAAGGACTTATCAATTGGCATATATTCATTTCTATATAGAATAAATAAATGAGCCCAATTTCATAGAAATCTGAGAGAGTCAGGTTTTTAGCATCGTTGATTTGACACGGAATGACCCTCAAAAAAAGAAAAAAAAAAATCTGATTGTTGCATTGATTAGCGAGCCCCCCCCCCCCCCCCCCCCCCCAGGATTCAGGAAATTTTTTCCTATTTGCAGAAAATTTTACTGATTTTGAATGGATGGATAATTCTACTTTATCTGGCCATTTAACACATCTTAAACTTCATTAAACTCATAAAGATTAAATTTTAAACAGACGTTTGGAGTTTTAATTAATATTTCTGAAATTAATTGTTTTTTCACTATCCCTTCCAGCAGGCCTCTATGCACTTTTATGTCAATTTTTTGTACTTCTATGTTTTATGGGGGGCTGAACAAACAGATGGACAGACAGACACATTCTGTTATTATCATAGATAGTAAATATAAAATAATTATTTACTACATTGCCAAACAAAAGATTGTTTACAAGTAACTTTAAAAAGTAAAAATTACCTCTAACAATGATTTTAAGTCAAACTGGTATCGAATAAACATATTGTCAGAAGCTCCAAGTAATTTGTTGTTTAAAAACACTTGACTCACAGTATCAAGTCCATGGGCAATTAATATTATCCTTTTCTTTTGTAATAAATGACATTCAGCTATAAGAATAAAGAATAAGTAATTAAATAAAAAGGAAGTTTATAGAAAAAAAAATGACAAAATTTTAATATGAAAGAGTCATTACCATCAAATTTTTTGATAAAAGTCCATTTATCTTGTCCTATCCATTTATACAATATATCATTGTTTCTGTAATATGGATCCTCAATGATATTATTTCTCATCAAATCTGTATGTATAGAACCAGGAACTCTTGCTTTAACAGTAATACCTAAAAATAAATAAGCACAAAAATATAAGAAATATATTTATCTACGTTATGAAAAATAATAACGAAGCTTTGAACAATAATTGGTTTGAACATGCAGGGTTCCCACTAAGAAACTGATACAAAATAAGTGACCATTTGAAAAGAAAAAGTGACTAATATTTTAAAAAAGTTACCAATATACATACATCTCTATATATATATTTCCAACAACTAAAGGGCAAAATTAACAGCCACCACCAGCCACATGGCGACTAAATAAAAAAAGATGGCGATTAAAACTTATGCATCGATTGCCACTAAAGTCGCCACTTTTTGTGATCATTAAAAGATTCTAAAAATCGAGCGACGATAGGCAATTGAAGCCTTGTGATTTCCAATCTTTTTCCATCCATGACATAAATGTCAATGTTCATTTTAAACTTGCTTTATTATATTCTACAACCTATAAAGAAGTAGAATTGTTTAATATATCTCCCTCATATAATTTTTTGCCCCCCCCCCCCCCTAACGATCTGCGATCACACAGCTTATAGAAAGCTTTATAATTTCTAATTCTCCATTTGCTGCAAAAATATAAATATCTATTTTAAACTTACTTTATTAGAATCTGTAAAGAAGTAGAATTGTTTAATATCTCTTACTCATAATTCTTGTAATTCCCCCCCCCCCCCTAACGATTGCCAATCACATGCTCCACTGAATCCTTGTGATTTACAATCTTTCTCCATCCATAACATAAATGTAAATATTCATTTTAAACTTTCTTGATTAGATTCTAGAACCTATAAAGAAGTATATAGATGTATCCCCCCCCTCCCCCCCCACACACATGTGCGCTCCATTTCAACTAGCAGTTAATGATCAAATGTCCTGCAACACACAATCTTTCTCCATTGTTATCTCAATAGTATTTAGTGTATATTTAACCTATTTAAGATATTTGACAAATGTGTGTATCAAACTTTGATTTGGCTTAAATGTGTGTTTTTCAAAAATTTTTGTATTTGCTTTCTTTTGAGTAGAAATCTTGCTTTTTCCTTCAAATTTAAAAATAGAAATCTCCCTATTTTTAAAGCTACAAATTTGGCAGCTAAGTAAATTATTTTTAATGAAGCAGCTAAGTTTCCATATCTATATTTTTTAAGAGGAAATATTGAAATAAAATCATTTAAAAAAGTGTGTCTTTAGAAATAAGAAAAAATAATAAAACTGCTAACTGTATTTACACATAACCATGTAAAAGGTTGTGATGATGATGAATCAGCTGATTCATTTACTAGAAAATATCAATGTGAACTGTAAATGATAGCAGCTTATTTCACTTAAATAAATTGAAAAAAAAAAAAAAAAGTACTACTGAATTACAGTACACTCTCAAAAATCCGCACAGCTTAAAACGAAGTGTTTTGTGGATTTCTGAATTTTGCAGATTTTAGAGTAATTTCATTTATTTACATCTAAGAACCTCATTTAAGTAGAAAATCTTTAAGAAACAATTTATTTGTTATACATACAATGCTGAAATAAAGAGTGCCTAATAAAAGTACAAATATTTCATTAAATTTTTATTAAGGAGCAATTTTTATACATCATATTATAGTTACAAATTATCTAGATTTTTGAAAAGTCTTATCAATAGTAGTTTAAGTAAGAATATTCATACATATTTATTTTCCTATAACCTGCAAAAAAGTCAGCAATTCTTGGTCAATGACATAAGTTTGTGCTATGAGAAAGTTTGAATATTTATCTTATGTGAGAAAATCTTTCATGAAACTTTCTCCTTCTTCCTCTAAATTAATATAATTTATTTTTTGATAATTATACATAATTACACTTATCGTTTTCTTCTCTGCAATATGCTGAGTGATTGGTGATTCATCAGCACCAGTTAATAATTGATTTATCTTTTAATACAGTTGAAGTTTTGCAATCCACTAATCAACAAATCAGTTGTGACAATGTTTGTTTACATTGCAAATGATATGCGGATTTTAGGGTTGCGGATTTTTGAGAGTTGACTGTATCTGAACGATAAAAACTTTTGCTGTTATTATTACAGCCCTAAGCAGATTTTAATTTAGGATTTTTAAAAAGAGCATAATTACAGATTACAATTTCAGTGTCCCTGTGTTAATTTTATTATTATATATATTTCTTATTTTCATATTTTTCTTGTGGTAATTATACCGCAAAATGGTGACAATGCTTTTTGCAGTCTGAAAGAAATAGTCTTATCATGTGAACAGTGGTCACTAACTTAAAAAAGTGGCTACTAATGAAACTGACAGTACCGGCCACTGATGAATTTTCCCAGTTTTGCCCTTTACCAACAACATAAACTTGGGGCATGCCCCCTCCCCCCGTCAGGGTGTCCGTGATCCCCCCATCGGGGCATACTCCTAAAATCTGTCAGAGGAAAAAATACAAAATTTTCAGTTTTTCTCCTTTTAGCAGCATTTTCTTTTCTTTTACAAACTTGGAGCATTCCAGTTTTTGCATACTATATTCAATAGAATAAAGTATTGGATTCGTAAAAATTTTCAGCTTCCGGTTTTCCATGAATATACACGTTTTGAGAGGTCCAAAACACATTTTGATGATAATATTTTTAGAAAATGTCTGTCTGTCTATGTATGACAAAAATTTTATTCTAACTGTATCTCAAGAACTACTGCACAGAACTACATATAAATTTGCATGTAGTTGCATCATGACATAAATTAGTGTCTATTAACTTTTTGTCCAAATTGCCTTATAGGTGGCGCTGCTGTACTGCAATTTCTTTCATTTAATGGAAGGGTTCTATTTCATTTCAGGTTCTATTTTGCTTAATCGAACAAAACTTGATGTGTGAGAGCGCCATTATGAAACATCAGGTTGATTTAATTTAGGTGCATATCGGCCGGTAAGTTGCGCTGCTCTGCTGCTATTTTCCCCGAGAAGAGGAAGGCTATATCTCAGTTTCTATTCTATATTATTGCAAATAACTTTGTATATGGCAAGGCCATTATGAAACATTATGTGGAATCAGTTTCAGCACACATAGCCAGATAGGTGACGCTCCTGTGCTTCAATTCTTTCCGTTAATGGGAAGGCTATATATCACATTCTATCGTATATAATTACATAAAACTTGGTATATGAGAGAGCCATTTTAAAACAATGTACTGAATCAATTTAGGTGCATATGAGCTGATAGGTGCCACTGCTGTTCTGTAATTACTCCGTGAAAAGGAAGACAACATCTATTGAAAGGTGACCTATCTGGAGAGTCAATTTTCTGTCGCACGATAGGTGGCCACCTTAGGGAAATTCGACTGTATATCTATATACCTGTGAACAATCAATACGAAGATTAATTTTTTCTTAAGAATTTTCCTTCAAGCACTCTGCACATATTTTTTTTCTGTGAAAAGAAAATATTATGCACTCAGATAATGGCACGATGGCCTCCAAAACCACGAGGAGTACTAACAAATGGAATGGTACAAATATTAATAGTAATATTATTAATAATATTGCAGTTTTTGATAATATCCATATAATAAACTCTCTCTGTATAGTGCCCCCCTGTCGGGGAGGTGGTGTCCCCCCATCGGGGAATTTCTGGTGCCACTACTGTAAAATTTTAAGGCAAAAATGCATTACATACATTTGAAAATAAACAGTCTCATCTCTTTTATAGTTTTTTAATAACATTTTAAACAGATACCACAGAATTTTAATTTTTAAAATCTTTTTCCTCATATGAAACAGATTTAACTAGTTGGCACAATAGACCCAATACAGTTCCCTGTCATATATTTGGTCTAATAAATTTCTACTATAGGGCATCCGGCATACTACATTCATACTTAGCTGGTCATTTGGCATGGTCGCAGACTAAAATGCCCAATCCAATAGGCCATCCTCCCACTGCTTCAATCATATACATTAACCTAATTTGTTGATTAATTTTATTATGGTCAGTTTTGATGCATCTCCATGCAATTTCAAATGCAATAATCCCCATAAAGAAAGTTCATGTAAAATATTGCCCTACTTGCCATGCTATAATATCTTTAATTTTGAATAATTTAAAAGCTTTTAAAGTAGTATGGTGATAATCAATAAATTTTATAACAATATCATAAATGATATTTTAAAACTGGTTCAGTTTATTCCAGATGAAAATAATCTTTATGAAAAATTTTGCCCTATTCTCCTACGTAAAGAAAATTGTAAATTTCAAATAACTTACAAAGTTTTCAAAGTGCACTGTTCATAGTCAATGATGTTCATGCCACTCTCATAAATTGTATTATAAAACTGGTCCGACATTGTTACAATGAAAATAATTGCCATAATTCATGTTTATACGAAATTTCACCCTATTCCCTCATGTTAAGAAAATTGTAAATTTTGAATAACCTATGAAGTACAAAGCTTTCAAATTAGAATGCTGAAAAGCAAACTAGTTTGACTTCTTTGTGATTATTTTTTTTATGAGTTAATGTAAAATAGACTAACAACAGGGTTTCAGAGGTTGGCATCTTTATCCGCGAGTCGCCAAGAAGGACCGTAAAGCACATTCCAACCATAAAAATTCTTTTCATTTCAACCATGTATCTGCAATAACAAAACAGTTTTGAAAGAAAAAATATGAGAATAAATGAACAAAATAGCATGCCATTTTTACTTTCCAAACATACATATGTAAGGAAAGTGTTGTAATCATGTCAAAAATCCGAATTCGAGATTTTGGTGTTTCTATACGTTTTGTGGTCCCCTGAATCCGTTTTCACTGTTTTTACAATGATATATGTGAGTGTGTGTGTGTATGTATGTGACTGAACACGCTAGCATCTAAACACTTTGTTCGAATGAGCTGTAAGTTGGTACGCATGTTGCAAGTCACCATAGCACAAACCCTATTGATTTTGGTGAATATGAAACTTATATTATTTTTACAGGGGCACAAAGAAAAATTCTTTATCATTATGGTCTATGGGACCAAATTTTAAAAAGTGCGATAGCATCAAAACCCTTTTTAAACTGAGAAAATATTTTATAGACATATTATAGGTAACAGTTGCATGAACTGCATAGAGTTTGCTGAATCTAGCACTAATAGTTTTTTTACAGGGACACAAAGAAAAATTCTTTATCATTATGGCCTATGGGACCAAATTTTAAAAAGTGTGATAGCGTCCAAACGCCTTCTATAACTCTAGCTTTTATTTGGCTATAATTATTATGATTTCTTAATTACTTAAGTATTACTGCATATATAAAGCATCACAAAAGAGTATTAAATTTGATCAAATTTTATTTTTAATGAAAATATGGGGGGAATAATAATTTCATTTTGAGCAAATTTTATATTTACCAACTGGTCATATTGTACACGTACACGGCAGTTTTTGATTGTAGATAAACATACAACTTTATGTTTGCAAGCTCAATTCCAACCCCAACTGACCAAACTACTGTAACTTAGTTTGTTATATACTGAGATAAATTCCTCGATTGTGCTATGCAACTTAAATTCAGTTTCATTCATTCGTTTATTTATTTCAAAAGAAACATTTAAAACAGATTCTTTACTATACGTATGTCTGCATACCAACGATGGCTCATGAATCGAAAATAAGTGAAGAGACATTTCACCTAATATTTTACACTGTATTCATTTATAGAGTATGAATTTACATTTAAATAAAATGAGTATTTTTGATTAAAATAATAATGCTTAGTAAAAACTATGCATTAAAACTACTTAAATGTCATTTCTCAGCTCTTCACCTGTTTTCGGTTTAATAGCCGCCGCTAATAAACAAATATAATATAAATAATAATAATAATAAATTAGTGCTATTACTTACTTCCATTATTATTAGAAGCTAACCAAAGACCACTTAAAGAAAGTACAGATGCAGCTTTATAAACATTGATTTCCTTATCAAAAGCAATTACAAAAGGAACATAAATATAAGCTAAGCATACGAAGCATAACCGATAATCCATACTTCTTTTAGAAATAACTGCCACTTGCGAAAAATTAACCAAATAATGGTGTGATTATTCATAGAGCAAATGAAATAATAATCAATTACTTATCATCTTTGTCACATGTACAACAATGTTGGTTGAAGGAAGCGCGGAAAATAAACAATTTGCAGACGACAAAGTCTATTTTGAAATGTTGCCACCTCCGACGACTAAAACCGTAATATTTTAATAAAGGAAAATATTTTAAAATATTTATTGTTAGTAAAATTACCATTTTAGCATTTTACACTTTTTAAAATAAAAAATAGATAAAACTTAACGTTATTCAATCAATTTCAGTGATAACTGCCTCTGGCTCTTGTTTAAAGAGCCTAGTTGTTCCACGTGGAGGAATAGTTTCATTTTCATTTTGAAAAGTTGGCATGTAAACATGTAAACAATAATCTATTTCGTTTACACGTGATCAAAATGTCTAAAATGTAAATGTATTAAGTATATTTTTTCTATATTTCATTTCATTTTCTTTATTTCAATTTCTATTAACATTATTATTAATAATTCAACATCTGATATGTGATTTTTTTTTTTTTTTTCTTTTAAGAAAAAACGTAAACATAAACAGTGTTGATGCTGAACCTGATAAAAAGTAATATGATAAGACAAGGGTAACAAAAATGCCGGTAGATAAATTTTCTGGGAAATTCATCCACGATTATTATTTTCAGTACCTTTATATGTTTACTTCGTTATTAAGCAAATTTATTTGTGACATAATTGCAACGTCAAAACTTGATTTTAAAGAAGTATGTTTTAATTGTGGTAGTTTCCTAGATGCATATTTATTTCTTAATCAAGTTTTGTGTGTGTTTTTGGTATTTCAGTCATTCCTATTAAAATAATGAGCTATATTATTTCTTTCTCCGTGATTAAATTATAATATTCAGTGTTTTCTTTCTTAGGTGAAATAGTCAGTATTCAAGCCAATACAATTGTTATCTTTTAACTATATGTATAATTAGCATGAACTGTGTAGAAGAACCCCTTCTTAAAAAACAAAAAATAGAAAATGGAACTCCTGGAGTAAGCATCTTTCCGAGGCTAATGATACATTTTCTCTCTTCTCTTTTCAATATATCTTATTTAATGTATGTTTGTATTTTTAGAATTCTGTTGACAAGAAATCCTCAATACATATTAAAGTGGGATCCAGGAAGAGTCAAGTATGTGTATACATATATATGTATGTCAAGTTTCGAGATAGATTTATTACTTTTTGTTTCAATATTTTAAAGCTATAATTAACTTCTTATTCAGATTGCTCTGAGTTTTATCACTTATACATACAATAATTTATTTTCTCTAGTTTCTGAGTGAATTTTTTTTTTTCTTCTTTTAATTTGACTATTAATTTCTAATAAAAGTAAAATTTTCCCAATTATTGTTTTGTATTATCGATATTACTTGATAACTGAATAATTAGGTAGTTTTCCTTATATACCTTTTAATTTTTTTTATTTGATAAAGAATTTATGTATGTGTTGTTACGATAACATGAAATTGTTAACATCAGTGTAAATACACATATATCATCTCATGCAGTAGAAAAAAAAGCATAATTAAGATTCAACTTCTTTAGTTACCTAATTAATGTATAATGAATTTAAACTCATTTTAAAGTTAATTTATTATGAAATTACTGAAACTAATTCTGGTCTCATCCCAGTATAAGATTGTAGATAATAATTATCAATTGAGAATCTGATTTGAGGACGTACTAATGTGCATAAATAGTTTTTTGGAGTCAATAAAAATATATTTTTTAATATATTAATGAGTGAGGAGGTGTATCTCTTGGATCCCGGAAAAAAGGGCATTTTTCCAATTCGTAAATCGCAAAATAATAAATATGAAATAAAGTATATTTAAAGAATTATTTTCAAATTACATTTTTAGAAATTTCAATTGATTTGGTACAACATTCAAGTAGTTGGAGGAAGGGGAGGGGGACTAGGAGCAGATCGAAAGAAAGAAATTGTTTTTATACCACATTTGTACCAATTTTAATGAAACTTTGTATAATCACGTAAAATTTGTGAAAAAATTACAGGGCTCATCGGTAGAACAAAGGTTCACTTTCTGTTTGGTGAAATTCCGTAGTGAGAAACAGCCAAGCCTTATAAACATAACTTACCATTTCTATGATGACTCTGTATGGACAAACTTAGGAGAGATCTGATTGGTTTATTTGATTTTCACTGATTTGAGTGTATTTTACGTAGAACTAGAGCTACGTTATGAGGAATTAGGAGAGATTTGATTGTTTTATTCGATTTTCAATGATTTGAGTGTATTTTATGTTGCACTAGCGCTACGTTAACAGGAATTAGGAGATATTTCATTGGTTTATTTGATTTTCATTGATCTTAGTGTGTTTTATGTTGATGTGGAGCTACGTTATGAGGAATTAGAAGAGATCTGATTAGTTTATTTGATTTTCATTCATTTGAGTGTATTTTATGTTAAATTAGAGATACGTTATGAGGAATTTGGAGAGATTTGATTGATTTATTCAATTTTCAATTATTTGAGTGTGTGTTATGTTGCACTAGAGCTAAGTAACAGGAATTAGGAGAGATTTGATTGGTTTATTTGATTTTCATTGGTTTGAGGTAGGGGTGTCCAGTGATTTTTTTTTTTGGTTTTAACATGCGTGATAGTGATTGCTGTGGAACTGAGTTACATGCATTTTCAGATTCATGCACAACGAGGTAGGCGTGTCCAGTGATGTTTTTTTTTTTTTTTTTTTTTTTTTTACGTGCGTGATAGTGATTGCCGCGGAACAGAGTTACATGCATTTTCAGATTCATGCACAGTGAGGTAGGGGTGTCCAGTGATTTTTTTTGTTTTTTTTTTTGTTTTAACATCTGTGGTAGTGATTGCGGCGGAACCGAGTTACATGCGTTTTCAGATTCATGCACAGCGAGGTAGGGGTGTCCAGTGATGTTTTTTTGGTTTTAACACACGTGATACTGATTGCCGCATAACTGAGTTGCGTGCTTTTTCAGATTCATGCACAGCGAGGTAGGGTGTCCAGTGATATATTTCGGTTTTAACGTGTGGTAGTGATTGCAGTGGAACCGAGTTACGTGCGTTTTCAGATTCATGCACTGGAAGTTCGGGGTGCGTCCCAGACCATCCTTCATCGTTATTGTAACCACTAGCAAGTACAGTTGGTAACAAAAGTGTCCGAACACTAGCAAAAATTCCTATGTAAAAAAAGTACACTTCATACAGTTTTGTTAAATAAATCCTTGTCAAATCCTGTTTTTAGTCAGTGTGCGAACATGATGCGATAAGGATTTATTTAACAAAACCATATAAAGTATACTTTTTTTACATAGGAATTTTTGTTAGTGTTCGGACACTTTTGTTACCAATTGTACCTTTATAGCAGAGAAGCGTTAAAAATGGCTACAATTAACTGACTATGGATATACTTTTTCATTTTTAATCAATAAGGATTGAAAATAAAATGTCAATGATAAATAACTTATTTTCCATAAGTGTTTAAAAATTATAAAAAATACCTTCAAAGTAAACGGTGTCTGGGGGAATATTTGGTCGCCATACTCATTGCCCGCAGAGTAGCACTAGTTCAATGTGAAACTCAGTCATTCATTGACTTGCTGGTAAAGCTTATGAAAACTAAGGAATTTCCCCCTCCACTTAAATGTAACATTCACTGCTATTAATACTAATGAAAAATTTGAAACGTGAATTTTGCACTGCGCAGTTCTGTTGCGATGCTAAACAGTCTGAACAGGTACTTTTTTGTTTGTTGGAATATTATGTGTTTATTTAAAAACATATTTTGATATTTGTGTGGATAAATGAAAGCGTATCATATGATAATTTGAAGATATGTTTTTATTTTATTTGTATATTTTAATAGTTTTTATACTGAAGTGTTTTTGATTCATTTGAATGTGGTTTTAGAATTTCTCGAATGTTGCAAATTAACTGAGCATGAAGTATTTGATATGTTAGTGACACATTATGGAGTCAACAGAAATTTTAATATGATAAAAAAAAAATCAAGTTGCATATCTTGTAAGTCAGATGTGCTGCTGTGTCTCAGTAATGATTGTGTCCGTTATGTAACGAACAAAAGATTTGTAGTACCTGAAAAAATGAATGTCCAGAGGCTGGATCTTTCCCGTACATAATTGAAGTACTAGTTCTTTTTGTAGAATTTTACCATCAGGTACTTCGGAAGCAGACAATACATGATTTGTATTAGAATACCACGAATCCACTAAAAGCAGAATTTTCTTCCTGTTATCAGGCATATTTGGCCAAAATACTTTACGATAGAACCGTTTGAGGTCTGCTTTCGACATGTACGCTGTTTTTCCACCATACGACCTTATGTTTGGAGGATCTGCCAACTTCAACTGCGGGAATTTTCCAGATGGCTCAGATACAAGCACATACGTTGGCCGCAGTATTTCGCCTTCCATTGAAATCACATGCATAATCATTAACCTGTGCTGTGTTGCAGAGACTGATCCAACAACAGTGCGAACAACTGTTGTTCCTCTGGTTTTCAGGGTTTGATTTCCATATGCCCATGTAACTCTTTGTCAAATCTGCTCTGTTCAGCATTGAAGACATGTGTCAGTGTAAAGTTTTCTGCAGGTTGCGAATCTTCGCAACAAAATCATTGCATGCCTGTGAAAAATTTGCCACATTATCCTGCCAATTCCTGTCGACTGTGTGGATTATTGCTCTGTCAACAATGTTATTCCGCTTCTTAAAGCGATATACCCAGGAATCAGAAGCTTTAAAATAGACAGTATTTTGTGGGTCCATCACTATCTTAATTTGCATGGCTCACAGTCACAATGTCCGGTCGTAAATAATTGCTCTTTCATTTTTCTTCTCTTTGAATTTCTGCATTACAGCCTGATTGATTTTTTGGTTGACGGAGCATTCATTGTTTTTGCCAAATTGTACAGAATGTTCATGTTCTTAATTTTCTTGAACTGATTCATTACTGATGCATGCGACAGATGTTTTATTCGATGTTCACCTGTCATAGGATCTGTGGTCCAGTACATTAAAGTGCACTGCTTGTAAGCAGTCCAGTCCTCATATGTCATATCTTCTGGACCATCATGCTTTCACCTTTTGGGCAAAGGCACATACTTGGATGCTGATGAACTAGAAGTAGAGGACAATAGATGTTGCGACGAGCATTGCTGTTACTTATCGACAACATCATCTCCAAAGTCCATTTCCTCATCTTATTTTTTTCCATCACTTCCAGAAAATCCTAATGTCCGGATCTCTTCCACAATCTCCATATCATTTTCCAGGAGAGTAGTTATGTGTTTTATCATCTCCGATTCTTGGATGTTCGGAGACTGATTGCTTGTTCTGAATCGGGAGACCAAGGCAGCCACAACGACTTTAGGATCCATCTGCAATGTAAGAAGATGACATACAATACATTAGTACTTAACAGCATTATACAGGAACATACAAGAAATAGAGACGTTATTACGGGATTATGTCCATCTATACACACTTTACTGATACTTTGTGGGTCATATAGCTCCCAAACGCTTGTCCCTCTGCCCCTAAGATTTCTCAGTTTTTCTACTTGTGACGTAAACTTTCAGAAAATATATGGGTTTCCGGAAAACCGGTATCAAAGGAGAGAAGATTTACTTGTAAGTTAGTATGCAAAAATTCAGTGCATTGTTCACAGCAGACATTAATTAAAAGTTAATATCAAACATTGGTAAAAGATTATTCTGAAACAGAATTTTTTTTGTTTAATCTGTCCCATTTCCCCCCCTTCCCCTTGTTGAAACAAAAATTTTTGCTATCGTTTGTATTTAGAAATATTTTACAAGTAACAATTAAGAAAAGGTCCTTTTTAACTTTAAACCTATAACCCCTTACTTTGGATTTAACTGGTGTAATATATTTAATTGTTTGTAAAAATTGCAAATATGTTTATATAGGTGAAACTGGCCTTACAGCAAAAATTAGACTATAAGAGCACAGACGATCTTTTAAAAATTGCAACCAAAATTCTAAAATTGTAATCCATTCAATAGAAACAGATCATATTCCTGACTTTGATAATATAAAAATTCTAAATTCTGGTTTTCATAATTATAAATCGCGTATTTTCCTTGAGAGCTGGCACACTGCCAAGCATCTCCACACTATCAATGAAGCATGCACACTGGCTCCTCAATATTCGGTACTCCTTTAAATTCCTTTAGTGTTCATGTAATGTTTGCATATTGTGTTGTAATTACTAATGAGGAAACCCAGACAGGTTTCGAAACGTCTACATTTTAATTGTTTTTATATGTATTTTTTGTTTTTTAAATGTATTTTAACTTAAAATTTTTTGTCTCTTAAATAAAACAGTTTTTGCTTTTAATTAAGAAAAGTGCCCTTTTTTCCGTGATCCGGAAAAAAGAGCACTTTTCTTAATTTTTCCTTGTAAAACTCATACTAAACGTCAACAAGAGTGTAAGTTTTTTATTTCTACGTGTGTGTGGGGGGGGAGGGGGACAAAAGAGACAGATTAAAAGAAGAAATTTCATTTTTGACTAGCTTTTTTCAGATTTAAATCATACGTTCAATATTTGCGTACAAACTTAGGAAGGGAAAGAAACTGATACTTAACCCTCACTGTAATGTTTTATACACGGTAAGTAATATTTCTACAGTATGGAACCGTTTATCCGGAAAACCAGTTATCCGGAATTGTATTTCCAAACAATTAATTTCCAATGTATTTAAAAAAAAAAAAAAAAAAATACACTTTTTTTTTTTTTTATAATAATAATAATGAGGGTTTAACATTGTAATCTGAAACAAGTAAAAGTAAAAGAAATATTTAATAAATAACAATTCCATTTAATTTTGTTGCATTTATTTAAAAGTAGTATTTATGTATTTGACAGGGAATATAAGTTAAAGGTCATAATGTACAATGTAGACTGAAAAGATAGCTTTTTGTTCTGAAAAATGTGGATAGATGGTGCCACTACACAATATCATAAAGGTGGAAATTTTATTTACCTAGATTGGATTGGGTGAAATGGAGTAATTGGTCCTGTACTGAATTTTATTTATTTTATTATTGTTTTATTTATTTATTTATTGGGGGAGGAGGGAGGTGTTAATTAAAACCAAATTACTTTTCAAATATTATGAATATTTTGCACTCTCATGGACATTAAAAATGAATTTTCATAAGAAATAAAAAGAAAAGCCTGTAAAATCAGGTCATAATTTTTTAATCTTTAGTAATATTCAATGCTTTAAAATCACTGGTTAATCATGTTTAAAAACACTTGGATTTGAGCAGATTTTCATTTTTATGAAAAATTAAGTTTCAAAGATTTTTTTTTTTTTTTTTTCACATTTTAAATTTTGATTAATAACTTATCTTGATTAAAAATTATTTTAATACTTTTATTTAAAAAAATTAAAATCAGGTTAATTATTTAAATTTGATTAATTGATAAAAAATATTAATTTTTGGTTTAAAATAGTTATTTTAAATGAGAACTATATGCAATAATTCTGATTAATAATGTTTGCTTAAAGAGCAACCAGTTATCCGGAAAAACCAGTTATCCAGAATAGTCTCGTAAAAACAATTCTGGATAATTGGTTCCCTACTGTACAAAGTTTCATTAAATCGGCAACAAAATGGTATAAAAATATATTCTTTCCATGTGGCCCCTAGCTCTCACCGGGTAGTGTAACCCTCTCTTTAATTTTTGACAAACAATAAGAGATATTTATGTAAAATTTCCTACAAATGTAAAGCAAAGTGATTTAAAAACAATAATTCCCTCCCCCCTTCCTAGATATATGTAACACTCTTTGAAATTTTTCATTAAACAGTTTTTGAAATTTTAATTAAAATTGGTAACATTGTGATATTTATACAATCATTTTTCTCTTTTGCACCCCCCTCCCCCCATTGCCCCCAATATATATATATATATATAACAGTCAACATAAATTTTCCTAAATATTTAGTGATATTTATAATAAATTTTATTAAAATGCAAAATATAGTGATATAAACATTAATTTTCTTTCCTTCTGTGCCCCTTTTCCCAGACATATGTAACCTCATTGTAATTTTTCATTAATAGTAAATGATATTTACACAAAATGTCAATAAAAAAAATCGATAATAAGTGTTGTTTAAAAAAATTATTTTTTTTTCATCTGCCCCCCCCCCCCTAGTCTCCACCCTTATCAACTTTAGATAACTTTCACTATAATTTTAATAAAATGTATGTGATAGTACAAAGTTTTATATAAATAAGTAGCATGGTGATATAAAAACAACCATTTTCTTCACTCTACCGTCCAGATATGTTGATATGTGTAACACTCACTGTAATTTTTTTTAAACAGTACCTTGTATATACACAAAGTTCTTTTTAAATCGATAATAGGGTAGTTTAAAGAATAATATATTTTACTTCCATCTGCGCCTCCTTGCCCCCCAGGTATGTAATACACTCATTGTGATCGCCATAAAAAGTAAGTGATAGTTATAGAATATATCATTAAAATCGGTAAAATGGCGATATAAAAATCCATCACTATTTTATTTTCCTCTGCCCCCTCTTTAACCCCCCCCCCCCCAAAGCATGTCTGAAATTTACTGTAATTTTTTCAAAAATTATACGTGATTATACAAAGTGTTTTTTTTTTTTTTTAAATTGATAATAGGGTATTTTAAAAAAGACTACATTTTATTTCCATCTGCCCCCCCTTGCCCCCCAGGTATATAATACACTCATTGTGATCTTCACAAATTGTATGTGATTATACAAAATTTTATACAAATCGGTAAGAAAGGTGGTATAAAAACAATTGTTTTCTTTCAATCTGCTGTGAGTCCCCCACCCCTTTTTCCCAGGTATATACTAAATGAATGGTGTACCAAATTAAATGAAATTTCTAAAAATGTAATTCGAAAGTCCTTCTTGAAATTCATTATTTGATATTTAATATTTTGCAATTTGCGAATTGAAAAAGTGGCCTTTTTTCCGGGATCTGTATCTCTTCCTCCCCCTCCAAACCCCAGAAATTTTAAAATAGTTTAAATTAAATATTTATATTGTAGAAAATTAGTTTAAATTTCTTTTTAAAAAAATTACAGGCATTATGATTTTTGTTGCAAATTTATCCTAATCATCATATTAATATTCAATTACATAGACATTTATTATAGTTATATATTATTGTAATAGATATTGTTTAAAATTTTTATTTCTTAATGGATTAAAATGAATTTCAGACTGTCTATTTATGATAACTGTGATCATGCATGATTATGAAAACTAATTGTAATCATTTTTTATTTATTTTTATTTTTTTAAATATGTACACTTTTTTCTTCTTTTCAGCTAGCACTATTCCAAACAAATTATGTTGTAGATTTACTGAAAAAGAAACAAAAAGGATTATCTTATGAAATCATTACAATGAATACCACTGGAGATAAGATATTAGATGTTGCTTTGCCAAAAGTAAATAGTTTTTTTTTTAAATTCTCCCCCCCCCCTTTTTTTTATTATGAAAAAAAAGAAAAGAAATAATAATAATAATTATATATAAATAAAAAACCTTACATTCAGCTTTATCGACGTGACTTTTCATCGGTGAAGTACTTTCTAATTAGGGGCCCCCCCCTCATTATCAACGCTGGTCACTCCTTTCTGTGTTTCCGTGAAGACTTTCTCCAGGTATTCAACTTCATCCCCTAATTAGAAAGTACTTCGCCGATGAAGAGTCACGTCGATAAAGCTGAATGTAAGGTTTTTTATTTATATATAATTAAATTTTGTGGCTTTATATATTTAAAACTCTAAAATAATAATATTTTGCCCTGAAAGAATAAATGAAGAAAATACAATAAATTAAACTCTAAAATTATTTATATTGACTGATTGCTGTTCGTAAACAAAACAATTTTAAATAATTTAGGTTATAATTATATATTAACATTATATATGATATAGTTATGATTATAAAGTTTAATGCAAATGATTTGTTTTTGAGTAAAATATGATGAAATTTGTTAAGTGTGCTATTATGCATTAAATTCACTCACTAGCTACCTTCAGCAACCAGCTTTTTCGTGATCCTTCAAAAATCTGACTGTATTAACCTGCACAATCAATTTGTCATTTCCAAAATTGCAAATAGGATTTTTCAAGGCTTTAGGTTTATTTAAAATTTTTTGGTTTTTGGAAATCAACCAACAAGTGGCACTACTGTGCTGCAATTTCTCTTTTGGCTGTATATGTATTGAATATTGTTGTAATTTCCCTTTTTTGGAAAAGTTATATCTCAGACACGGACGGCAGAGCCATAGAGCAAGGGAGGGTGATCTGCCCCCTCTTACTTTGAAGAGCAGAGGCAATGCCTGTTCTAAGACTCTAGGAGAAAATCAATGTGTGTTTCAGTTTTTCCAAGTTATATTTTGTAAATATCATATACGTTCTTTCAATGTTTGAAATGAAAATAGCAAAAATATTTGTTGTTTTATGCTTTTATTAGTCAGTTCAGATTAGTAATAAATGTACAGAGTGAGACAAAAGTCCCTTATCCCTATATTTTAGAAATGCATCTGAATGTCTAAAAACTGAAAAAAAATAATAATAATAATAATAATAATAATAATAATAATGTGATTTGGATTTTGTTTGCTTTTTAAAAAACTGGAAGTGGGGAAAAAGCTTTGAAATTTTAATACTAATGGAATTTTTATGAAAGCTCGATGGAGAGGTCTTGACATTTATTCAAAAGGTAACTGTGTTTTTAGGAGGTTGTGATTTATTAAAGTTTTCACTTGAAAGTCCAATCTTATCCCTATTTCAGGAAAGGAACAGCTTGGTATTCTTCAACCTCAAAACTGCAAAAACATGCATTTTAAGGTAGGCATAATTTAAAACAAGCAGGCATATAGACATACAAATTAACTGCTCAAACATTGATTTTTTTATTCAAAGCATGTAATTATTGCAAAAATAGGTTTTGAAAATTCGAATCCAAATAATAATAACTATACCATAGAATAGCAGGAGAAAACAATTATCATTCCTAAAAACTTTTCTTGGATATGGTATAAATTAGTGAAATACTTACATTAATAAATTATATCCAATAGAATAGAGATATTTAACTAATTTTGAGTAGACTGGCAATATTATCTATAAATTGTATAGGCATCACATAAACAATGATGCCACTAGTCTTTCAAAATCCTGGGTCCCAGTGACCCATGAGTTTCAAAATTCTGGGTCCTTTTTTTCAAAAAATGGGTCCCCACATAAACGAATTTATATATTACAGATATAAATTAAAATTTTACCTTATTGTAGATGAAGAACAATTTTTTATGAATTTTTAACCAGCTCTATTTGAGATTGTCTTCTTAAAACTATTGATGTCACGTAGATGTTGTGAAGAGCCAAAGTGAGCACTCGAAGTGAAGTAACAAGCGCAGTTTATTAGCAGAACGAACTTGTAATATAGCTACACTTGGCTGAGAACATACTCAAACTGAGGAACAAGTCGCTTATATACAACATTCGAATATTCCAGAATACAAGATTAACATAAATTAGAATATTCTAGAAACTGCTAGAATAGGAAATTAAATATGCAAAGATAATTATAAGAATTTAGAAATAATTATTTAGTCTTTAGATTTACTTGACCCTGGCTGGAATCGAACCGAGGCCGTCTGGGTGGCAGTCCAAAGACATACCTCTATGCCACGGAGGCTGCAAAGAAAGCTGACTTTGTGGCAATATTATATAGGAGGTGGCTGCTGTTAAGAAACAATTGAAAATATTTTGATCAATGTGTCTGGAACCAGAAAAAAAAGAAACAGAGAGAGAGAAAATATAGTATAATAGCTTATTATTATTTTAAACTAGAAACATTTTTAAAAATTCCTCCAGATTATTAGCATTAAAAAAACAAAATGAGAATGTAGTTTTTTTTTTTTTTTTTTTTGAGAAATGAGGCATTTTTATATAAGCAAATTGATTGCAAAATTTAGTTAAACATTCCACTTAAATACACTATCCGGCAGTCGCGGGAACGACCTGATTCTGGTTATTGGAATTTTCTGGATTTCGGTCCCTGTTAAATGGAAATATCATGTCTACAAAAGCTACCCCAAGTCCCCCAACCTCCTTTAACCACAAAATAATTTACCAATAAACTGTACTTATAACAAATAATGTGTTAGAGGAAAAAAATAAAAGAAGTGCACTTACTTATCTGTAAATGAAATTACAATAATAATAATAACATTCTGACATTAGCAAAAATATTTTTTTTGTTTAACACAGCAAACATATTGATGTTTTTTAATACTTAGGTTTTCTTAAAAATAAAGTTCCTTATATCTTAATACAGTCATAATGTCATGTTCCTGTAATCATGTTCGTTCATCCATTTGATTTGTTTTTGTTTTGTTTGAACGAACTTAGAATGCAGCAGGGTGACGCGATTCAGTGTATCGGCACTTTTAACTGGTAACTTTTTTATATTGGGACTTCGTTTTTGCGTTTCAGAACTTTGTGTTTTTTTCGCGCTGGCTACTTGTGTGTATTGATCGTATTGATTTGGTATATCGTATTAGAATTGGATAGAAATGTTTTTGGATTCTTTGAAAGAGTGGTTTTTGTGACCATTTTTTAAATTTCATATTTTGGCTAAGCTGTTGGTAGATGGCACCCATTGGTGATTCATTATGCAGTGATGCGATTCAGTGTATTTTACACTTTTACTAACAATATATTCGCATCAAAACTTTGTTTTCTCGTCTTGGAGTTGGAACTTTGTTTTTGATTTTGCGCCAGCCACTTGTTTGTGTGTGTTGTATAGGATAGGTTCTTTTTCTTTTATGGAAAAATAGAGTTTTAAAGGATTTTTTTTCTTCTTCAGAGAAGAATGCTTTAAAAATGTAGGGAAAATATCAGTTCTAAACAAGAAATATATTTTAAAATTTGCTTTTTTTCTTTCTTCCAGTTTGAGTTTTTTTTTTTTTTTTAAAGAAGGAAAATTACGTGTCCCCTGGGACCCACTACAATAAATTTTTCGCGTCCTTCCTCTGATTTTTCGTGTAATTTATACGTTCTAGCGTGTAAATGGCATCGCTGCATAAATTTAGAATAGTTTTAAAAAAAATGCATCACACAATTTTAAATACATTTCGAATAGTTTTCAATCCTAGCTCACCTAATTTTATTATGTTTAGTACAGTTTAAATATGTTGAAATGCACCTGTGAGAAGTGATTTAAATGTCTCTGTACGAGAAATTTCAAGTAACAACATCATGCAATACAAAGTACCAAATTCAGATTTTTTTCATTGATCAACCTCTAAATACCTGATTTTTCGTATTCAAGGATGAGTTGGATTAAATGTGGTCCAGAATCATAAAAGGGCTTACACCCATGGCTCCCAACTTTTTAATCAGATGCTTCTCTGTCTTTGACATACATGACAGAAATTCCCACAGCACAAAATAATTGCTTTGGAAGTTTTAAAAAATCGTTTTAAAGAAGATGTTTTTCAGAATAAATTAGAAATAATCTAGAATTTTTTTTCTAAATAAATGTGTTCACTTGCACTTGCAATGTCAGAAGTCTTGCACTTGTTGTTTCTGTTTACTGCTCTTTTAAGCATGCTTCACCACTGGCTATCAAGCCCTGCCGCATCGTTGCCATTACAAGAATTACTTAAGTAATTTTGACTGCTTCGCAGTATGCAGCATAATTATGGTTGTGGTAATTTTCAATTTTTGTAACGTTTTCGAAATCAATATTTATATTGTCATCTTGGTTAGCTTTAGTTAACGTGGTGGTGATTTTGTTTGTGGCTATATCGTAGCTGTGTTCTTTGATCCTTGTTTTTCTTTTTGATTTTCCAATATAACATTCATTATTGCCTTGGCTGTCAGTGTATGGGATTTTATATATTCCGGCTGTTTCTAAAGGATGGATGGGATCTTTGTCATTTCTTATGATTTGGTATATTGGTATATATTAGGATTTGGTTTTATAGGGATTTTAAGATTATTTTTAACGGCAATGTTTTTAATTTTGCGAGATACTCCCCGGTCATAAGGAATCGAAGTTGTGAATTTGAGGGTTGGGGGGGGGGGGTTGATAAACAGGAATATTGTTGAGGGTTTTAATTCTTTTTTTGTACATTTTATCAGCTAAATGTTCAAGGTAACCGGCTTTTTTGGTGTATTGTTTAATTTATTTTTTAAATCTTTAGGTTCATTACAGACTGTTATGGCTCTAATATAAGTTTGCATAGCACTAACTTTGTATTTATGTTTTGCTATTATAATGGATAATTTCATTACTGCTAGTGGGTTTTCTGAAAACTTTAGTATCGATTCTATTGTCATATCGGGTTACGGTAACATCAAGATAATTAACTTGGTTATTGCATTCGTCTTCAAGAGTGAATTTTATGTTTTAGTGTCTGTTTTTTCATTAAAGTGTTTAAAATGTGGTTAGGGTTACTATTACAGTCGATAATTGCGAAAATATCATCTACGTACTTGAACCAAAAAAGTATTTTATTTTTAAATTTCTTCATGATTTCATTTTCTATGGTGCGTAATTTAAATTCTGGCTAAATAACCTGATATGGAGGATCCCATTGGGACCCCTTTAAGTTGTTGATAAATTTTATTGTTAAATTTGAAATAATTTTCTTTAAGTAAAAAGTTAGTGGTACTTGTTAAGTGTTTTGGGCTATTTTAGGGTTGCTGAATTGTTTGTTAATTTCATTATTGATTAAATCTGCTATTTCATTAATATCTATTGAAGGATATAGGTTTACAACGCCAAAGCTCACAAAATGGTAATTTTCTTTAATATTGATTTCACGGATTTTACTGATAAAATCTTCTGTGGAGTTCAAACTATGAGGTCAGGGGGGAAGCAAACTATTATAAATTTCAGACAAATATTTTTCAAGGGGGTAAGTTGGTCCTTCACCAAAGTTGGTACTTTACCAAAAACTTAAAGAAAATTGCAGCAAAAAGGAATGGACTATCTTTAACCCGTTAGTAGTCGCTATAGACAGCGCCACCTTTAACAGATTGGGCACTTTTTATTTAACTCTCACCAATAATTTTAAGAAGTGATGTGATCGACGTTCCTTCGATTTTATTCGCGTTTTATGTATATCAAATGCTACTTCTAAAAATTTTTGGTGGCTATTGAATAAAAAAAAATCTGGCAATACTGAAAGATGGGCGGCAAATCGACCAACTAGCGACTACTAACGGGTTAAAGAAAAGTTAAATCAATACAATTACACTGAAAGAAATACTATACTTAAAAGACAGAATAAAAAACTTAAGTTTTTGGATTAAAAAATACAATATTAAACCTCCCTCTGAAAATACATGTGCATGTTTAAATCTTTCAAACATAAAAATCAATAGCCACCAAGACAGTCTATTAAAACTAGGTCACAAATTCATCTTAGATCAACCGGTCAACTTGAGAGATAGTATTGCTAAAATTGAGTCTGCCATAACTCATAAGTAACACTTCAAATGAAACACAAACCAAAATCAGGAATACTGCTATTTAGGAAATCAGTAAAACTGTAAATAATAGAAATATAAACCATGAAGGTCTCAAAACTCTCTGAAATTTAAAGAAAAATAATAACTTTACTTGTACTCTAACTGACAAAATAAAAAAAAAAGCAATACTTAATCGACTATATAACCAAAATGAGTGAAACCATTAAAGAAATAGGTACAAGAGAAGTAAAAAAAGATCCCATCAACAAACTAATAGAAAAAACCCATAAAATCATCAAAGACGGCACCTGGCCCAATGACAAAACCCCCTTGTATTATAAACAGTGCACTCCCCCCCCCCCACCTTATGTATTTGGTCGTTACAAAAATCCACCAAAAATTAGACCTATCATAAACAAATGTGATGGGCCGACTTATCCCCTTGAAAAATATTTGTCTGAAATTTATAATAGTTTGCTTCCCCACTCACCTCATCCACAGAAGATTTTATCTGTAAAATCTGCAAAATCAATGTTAAAGAAAATTACCATTTTGTGAGCTTTGACATTGTAAAGCTGTATCCTTCCATTCTGTTGCATCACTATCGTTGCAAACGTTCAGATTAGTAGCAATCTCTATTGATTTGCGATACATAGCATATCTCTGATTTTCGTGTGATAGTGACACAATGGGTCCGGACAAAATGCGCCTCCAACACAGAAGGAGTTGCCACCAATAAGAACTGGGTGCCCAGCAGCAAATAATCCGGCCATAAATAAGGCAAGTAAAAGGTTTTTGTTGTCAATATAAAGTTTAAAAGGCCTTGTGTTATCACCAGGTTAATTCTAGGCATTATATTTTGAATGAAAATTTGGTTAAATTTAACTTAAAATCATGACCAAAAACAAATATCAGAGTTTAAGCAGTTTCTTCAAATACAGTCGTATTTAGTTTGAAAATCCAAAATTAGGCTTTAACTGTGTTAATATTCATTAGATTATTAGATACTTATACAGCAGCAAAAGAAGGTATAAACTATTAAAATACTGATATTATATATTAACCAATAAATATCACCAATTATACCTGGAAGCATTCATATGCTAATAACTGAAAGCAAATTTAAGTGCAATTTTTGATAAATGTCCAAAATTTCATAAATTTTTATTTAACTGTGGCAGAAATTTGGCAACTGGTCATTTTATACCCTTAATAGAAATTTAAGCAATATTAATAATTTATGTTTTCTGAGCATTGAACTTATAGAATTGTAATCTTATTGATTTTTGGTACGTAGGGCTCTATTATAATGTTTAATATGATTTATGAGCACTAGTATCATTCAGTGGTCGAAACTCAAAAATAATAATAATAAGTAAGCAAGCATTTAGATAATAAAGATAGAATTCTAAATTTCCATTTAAAGAATGTTCTTAGTTATTACTCTATCCTTCAAAAGAAAAAAAATATATATATATATGGCATCTTTATTTGCATGACAAGGTATATCCCTGTAAACTTTTCATTCGATTTGTTTCTCAATCTATCACAGTCTCTGCAATAACAAAGCTCCCCATTGCATTTATTACTATCTCAGTGTAATGATTATCAAAAGGCAATAAAAAGTATCAATAATCACAAAAAACATATGGTCCTGTTATAAAGATTGCCCCTTATATGCTGATTTGTCATTTTAACCCTTTATGAGTATTCGACCAAAAAGGCAGGTAAAGCCGGGCAGCTTTCTTAGTGATAAACATTTATTTAATTAAGTTATCTCTCATACTTTAAGTGCATTTTATTCTGTCTTTATTTTAGATAGGAGAAAAGAGTCTTTTTACAAAAGAATTGGAAGTGGCCTTAGAAAAAGATGAAGTCCATGTTATTGTCCATTCATTAAAAGATCTTCCAACTACATTGCCCCCAGGAATGGTTATTGGTGGTATTTGCAAGTATGTAATTACTTTTTATTTTCTTCTGTATACAAAAGAAAAAAGTGTTGACTTCATAAAATTTTTCAAAATATGGTCTTTGATGGATTTATATGTTTTGAGTTATCTGGAACACGATTTGACCATTTTTAGAAAATGTCTATCAATGTATCCCCAAAATTTTGTGGCTACTGTATCTCATAAAACAATGAACGGAATTCTACAAAACGATGTATTCAGTTAGACCTTGACATAAATTGGTGTTGATTAGATTTTGACACATATTGCTCTGCAGATGGTACTGTTGTGTTGCTGTTTTCTATATTTATGGGAAGGCTATATCTTAACTTGTATTGTGTATAACTGCACTTAATTTTATATGTGAAATGACTATTAGGAAAGATTATGCTGTTTAAATTTGTGTGCTTATTGGTCAATATGTAACGCTACTGTGATGCAGTTTTTCCTGTTTGTAGGAAGGCTATATATTTCAGCTTCTGTAGAGTATAAAAGTATTAAATTTAATATATAAAATAGTTATTATGAAAAGCTGTGCTGAATCAATTGGGAGGTGTATTGGCCAGCAGGGCCTTCACATTACTGCAATTACCTCCGTTACAGGAAGGCTATATGTGTTCTGTAATAAGTGCACATATGCACCTAATTTCATACGTCAGTTATTCTTGAAATGCTAAGTTGATTCAATTTGGTTGCATATCAGTCTATAAATGATGCTGTCATGCCACCCTTTTCAGTTAATTTTACAATCAATAACCAGAGGTTAATCCAGAACAAATTTAGTGCCGCATTGAGGCACTTTCACAAAGTCAATTTTTAGCAATGAGGTACCTTCACAAATTCAACTTTCAGCAAAGAGGTACCTTCACAAAGTCAATTCTCAGCAATATAACTGCACACTAAAATATTTTATAAGCTTCACTGCATCGAACACAGAAAAATACCCTCAATTTGAATATTTACTGGAGACAATGATAAATATCTAAGTAAACACCTACTTATCTTACATATAAGAAACAACTTAACTCGCCCATATATATATTTATTTTTACAACTGTTTCATTTTATTTTTTAAATGCATTAAAAAAAAAAAAAAAAAAAACTGCTTTACGTATTTTAGTTAATTGTTCTGAAGTATCATTAATTTTCACAAACTTACTTGATGTTTTTCACAAATTATTTTATAAATTCACAAATGGGGTACCATTTTTAAAAAGCTTAATTAATCCCTGATAACTGTATTAGATTAATGATATAGAAAAAAAGTTTTATGATGGTCTACTAGTTTCTAATTAGTATTTTTTTTTTTTTTTTACTTATTTATTTTTTGTAAAAGAATATATACATGTAAGAAATACTAATGGATATTTTCTAGTTTTGTCATTTTTTAGGGGAAAAAAATATTATTTTAAATTATCTTTTTTATTAATTACAAAATTATTTTTTCATATCTTCATAGGAGAGAAGATCCTCGGGACGTTGTTATATTTAATCCTGAAATAAAGCATACTGATTTGAAAGATCTTCCTGTTGGTAGGTATGTAGAATTTTTATTAAAAAATGAATTATATCATAAAAAATTGTATTTCTTTAAACATTTTTTTTTTTTTTTTTTTTTTTTTTTTTAAATACTGAAATCTGACTATGTACATGTCGCCATTCCTC
The DNA here is from genome assembly GCA_963930645.1 of Salticus scenicus. NCBI lineage: Eukaryota > Metazoa > Arthropoda > Arachnida > Araneae > Salticidae > Salticus > Salticus scenicus. The sequence goes on from OZ005652.1 coordinate 304,653,130, forward strand.
TTGAAATATAGCTAAATGATAGAATAAAAAAAAAAAAAAAAAATATTTGTAAGAATTCAATTTTAAAATAACTTTCAAAATTTAAATAAATCTTTCTTTGATGAAATTTTTATAATTAATGAATTTAAATATTAAAAAAAAAAAAAAAAGTAAAAAAAAGTAATTCTGCTGTTGAAATTATATACAAATAAAATATTGTAACTTTAGTATATCATTTTTTTATTAAAATTTAAAGATAATATATATTATTCATTTAAATAGAAATTGTTATATTTAATTCTATAGGAGTGTCTTAACTGTGAAATCTTCTTCATAGACTTCAAAAGTAACTACTCACTGTGTAGTGCCCCCCCCCCCCCCCACACACACACACAAAAAAAAAAAGTGGTGATTTATGCTTGATATTCTTGTCTCTTATTATTATTATTTTCCTTAATTAGAGAGAACAAAGCATTGTAACAAAAGACATGTCATTTTTATTTGTTTAAGTGAATAGAGGGTAATCTTTGTAATTATGAATTTCATTAATCAACCAAAAAGTAAAATCCAATTACCCAAAAATCTGGAATTGTGTTGATTTACAATAAAGTATGTTTAAATAAAGTCATATGTTTTGGGAATCACAAATAGGTAAAAAATATTGTTAATGAATAACACAATTGTCTCTTTAAACTATTAAAGATTAAAAAGAAAACAATTTATGTGAGAAGTTAGCTACAATTAAGTACAAATTTTGTCAATCAGCAGTGAAATAATGATGTATTTTGCAATTGTAAAAATTTGAAACATTTTTTGACAATTGTAAGTTTCTATGAACTTATCAGATTTTTTTTTTTAAATTTGATATTTTTCAATAATTACTAATTTGACACAATAAAGCTGTGTTTATATGTTGTGTTTCGGTATCAGTGTAAATAATGTTGATTTTGTCTGTTATTATTCATTGATAATGGATAATAATGACAATTATTTGGTAAGTAAGTTTTTATCATTAGATAGGAAATTAAATTTTAAATCATAATTTTTCCTCCCCTAAATATCTTGTATTTTAAATGCCATAGAATGTTCCATAATTTATATGAATTCAAATATATTATAAAATTTCATATATATTTAAGATATTTATGCACTTTTCTTATGTTTATAACAGTGTTGTTGGAACAAGCTCTCTTCGAAGAATTGCTCAGCTGAACAAACTGTATCCTCATTTAAAGTTTGACAGCATTGTATCCTTTAAGAAACCTTGTTCATTCATTAAATATCTTCTTTCTTAAGTAAAATAAAAAATACTTACCTACTTGTTAATTACAACAACGAGAAATTTAAAAATTAAAAATATAAAAAAACTAAATCTTTCATTATCCAGTGACTATAATAATACTACTTTCAGTGGGGATCTCTGCCATCCTTGGCAATGTGATTTGTGGTGAAACTGCTGTAATCTGTGTTGGTATTTTCTACTGGCTTGCTGTTCCTTTGATCGTTTGTGTCACCACCTCGTAGAAGGAAGAGCCAGCGAGAAGAAAACACCAACTCAAGTTACAGCAGTTTCATCATAAGTCATATTGCCGAGGGCTGTGGGAATCCCTGCTGAAAGTACAACGACAGTCACCAGATAATAAAAGGCTTAGTTTCTTTTATATACTGCTCGACATTCAAAATGCAACACCAAGAAGGAATAATAATAACGGAAGGAAATTTGTTGGACACATACATTACAGTAGGAAGAACAATTTATTAAAATTTCAGGAAATTTGGAGTAATATGTACTGAGAAAACAGTACATAAAGCAGCTACCTCTGTGAGCAATAACAGCACATACCTGCCCAGGCATTGAATCAAACAGCGATTGGATGACATGTACGGGTAGAGCACTTCATGAAGTCTTAACACGATGCCACAATTCATCGATCAAAGTTACTGGTGAGTGGTGGGGGGCCAGTCGCTTTTCAATGATTAAACAGTCATTTTCATTGGTGCGAGATCAGGAGAATGCACTGGCCAGAGCAACAGTCGAACACATTCGGCATCAATGAAGGTCCAGACAATATGGACAACTTGCGGTCGTGCATTGTCCTGCTCAAATGTTGTGCTTCGGAGGCCTTGAACATAGGGCAGAGCTAGCTATGGGCCTTAACTCGTCAGAAATGTAATGGCTAGTATTCAGAGTGGTGGGAATGAAAACAAGAAGTGACCGGGATGTGTATCCAATGGTACAACATACCAACAATCCAGGTGGTGACTCAGTATGCGGCTAATAAAATTCTGATTACCCTCAAAACTGCATCACTGATATGGGCACCATTAATATGTGATCAACGATGAACCTGGACGCAGGAATGATGTGAAGTCACTTTTCAGACAAATCACAATCCTGATTACAGCATCAAGATTGCCTTATCCATATTTAACGGCATTATGAATAATGCACATTGCCAGCTGGGATTAGACATCATCATACTGTCCATCATTTGCAATGATGTTATTGGTTCCCATTGGATACACATCTCGATTACTTCATGTTTGTATTCCTGGCACTCTGAACAGCGGCCATTAAATTTCTGATGAGTTAAGGCCCGCCCCTCTGCTCTGTATTCGAGGCCTTCGTAGCGCAAAATTTAAGCAAGATAATGCACGACCACAAGTTGTTTGTATTGTCCGGACCTTCTTTGATACAGAATGTGTTCAACTGTTGATCTGGCCAGCGCGTTCTCCTGATCTCGCACTAATGAAAATGACTGTTTAATCATTGAAAAGCGACTGGCCCCCCTACCACTCACCAGTAACTTCGATCGATGAATTGTGGCATCATGTTGAAGCTTCATGAAGTGCTCTACCCATACATGTCATCTAATCACTGTTCGATTCAATGCCTGGGCAGATATGTGCTGTTATTGCTCACAGAGGTCGCTGCTTTATGTCAGGGTTCGCGCTAGAGCACGGGATCGCGGGAATCGCGCAATATTAAAAAAAATCCCACTTAAAAAATTTTCATATGCGTGCTTTTCCCGCACTTATTTTCCCGCGATTTTTTTTTTTTTTTTTTTTTTTTATCTAATTCATTGAACTCCGCGAATTTATTTTTTCTATTTTTAAAAAAATCGCGAATATCGTTCGTTAAAAAATAAATAAATAAAAATGGAAAAATCGGCGATCAAATGTCCTACAAAAGCTTCTGATTCCTAATCTTTCTCCATCCACAACATAAATGTCAATATCCATTTCAAACTTGCTTTATGAGATTCTAGAACCTGTAAACAAATACAATTGTTAAATATTTCTTGCTCATGTAATTATTTTTTGCCCTCCTCCCCCTTTATTTGTCTCCATCTAGCGATCAGCAATCAAATGTTCTGCAGAAGTCTTGTTTCCCAATATTTACCCATCTGAAACATAAATTATATTTATAATATTCAGTTTAAACTTGCTTTATTAGATTCTAGAAGTAGAATTGAACGAGTTTAATATTTCTTACTCTGTAATTATTTTTTTAATCCCCCCCCCCCCTCTTTCCTATCTCCGGAATACGAATTGTGGTCAATGATCAATTCTAGAAACAATAAAGCAATAGAAGTGCTCAATATTTCTGACATATGTAATTATTTTTAGACCTTTAGTGCTGAACTTAATGAATCTATTTATTTTTTCTCAATTAAATTATATCTTTATGGGGTGTCATACCTATACCCAATTTGTAAACAAGGGGGAAATGAAGAATAGATTTTTCAGGTAAGAAATTTTTTTCCAAATCAATTTAAGAAAATTAATACCCAGTTGGTTTTATGCACATTTGAAACTAATAATTAGTTACTGCTACTTTTATATGAATGATTAATGTACATACATAAAAATCATATTCTATATTTGCTTGAAAAATTTGTTTTACTCTTGGTGTGAAATTTTAAATTTTAAGTGGATCTAAAAGTTATTGCCGATATATTGAAGATTTTTTTACGCTAATGAAAAAATCCTGAAAATGCTTAATGTAGATAAAACTATATATATAAATGTTTATGTCATCAGTTTATTGAAAGTGGTGTTATCAATATTCAACTAATCATCAAATCAATCATAGTAGCAGAAAATTTTCAGCTAATTTCTAATTTCAGCAACCACATGTCTGTAATTTGCATATTTCTTGAAAATACTTTTTTTCTGTAAAATGTAATTACTGGCTTAAATTTCAAAAATCTCACTCAAATTTTCAAAATCCCACTTAATTTTTTTGTTAGAGTGGGAGAATCCCACTCATTTTTTTCCCTTAGTGCGAACCCTGTATGTACTGTTTTCTCAGTACATATTACTCCAAATTTCCTAAAATTTTGATCAATTGTTCTTCCTACTATAATGTATGTGTCCAACAAATTTCATTCCGTTATTATCATTCATTCTTCGTGTTGCATTTTCAATGTCGAGCAGTGTATTTTTAATACTTTAATGCTTTGAAATACTTATATTTTCACAAACTGAAGGTTCTTAGAGAACAAAATAATTCTTAAAAAATAATCTGTTATAGTAATTGTTTAAATTTTAGTTTCAACATAAATGCATGCCTAGGAGAAAGACAACCATTCTAGCAGAAAAATTTGGTATGATTGGGCAACAATAACATTATGCTACATTATCTTTTAACAAAGTTCATTGATTTGCACTGAAACGAACCATTTAACTTTTTTTTATCCAACAATTTTTCAATATTTATTCCTTGTTTTAAATAATTTTTAAAATTTTGTTCATTTTCTGTTTGGCAGTTAATAGCTCTATACCAAAATTTAACAAATGCTGTTTCAGAGGAAGCCATATTAAGAAGTTACTTTTAATTTCTTTGTAGGCATGAATGCACCTTGCTGCTTTATCTGTGTATGGTTCTTGCACCCAATGAAAAGATTATCCTATTATTTAGACCTGACACTACTGTACTGTGTTTTTGCAATTTTATATTGTTTATTTGCAAAGTTATTTATTAATTGAAATAGTTATTATTTGACTGTAATCAAGTTAATGTATAGATATTCAAATCTGGAACAAATTGTTGCAGAATTGAATTAATCAAGTATCATGAATTATTATTTTAGAATTAATAAATGTGAGTGGGAAATTATCAAACAAAGAATTTTTTTTTTTTTTTTTTTTTTTTTTTTTTTATAAACCGGTTGTGTGTTAGTGACAGACATTGTGAAAGCATACTGTTTTGATATAGACAATCTGTCCTCAATTATCGTACCAAACCTTGCAGTTTTCAATACTTCTTTGTGTCCAATGCATATCTGAACTTTCCTGTCTCATGGAAGTCTGAGAACTAAAATAAAAATATTTTATATTTATTGCCCTCTTATTAATTTTGTGACAGGCATCCTTTGTCAGGAAAAAGAATAATTAAAATTTAATATATCAACTTGTTGATTATGTTTCTGCTTTACCTAAATAAGTTTTTAAATTATGTATCACTAAATAAAAATGTTTGTTAACCATAACTTTTCAAAATGATGCCTTACAGCTTGAATAACAAAAAGTAATAATTTTTAGTGTTGTATAGAAAAGGTTTTAGAAATTAAAAAGTAATTTCTAAAAAATATTTAGATTTTTTTTTTTTTTTTTTTTTTTTTAATTCCTTTTTTTTTTTTTTTTATTTTTTATTTTTTTTATTGGCTGGTAACTTTAAAGTTATCTACTATATTATTAGCAAAAAATTCCTTTATTAAATTATTATGTATGTTTAAATCTATCTTAAGCATGATACAGCAATATTATTTATAAACAGTTACCTTGGTAAACTTAAACATTGTTAACTAGTATATTATGGCAGCTATATATAAATTCCATGTATACCATGAATATTTTAGTTTACAATCTAAAGAAAAAATAGGTTATTATGGAAGATTTAATTACCAGAACTGAACAATCACTTCAGTTTTGAGACAGTTTTTGATTAAAAACTAAGTAGTAAAAATAAATTCTCTATTCATGAATGGTTTAAACAACCATTAAAAAAGATAGCAGATTTTAAGAAATGTTTTCTGAATAATATAGTATTAGAATTTTGAAATAGAAACTTATATTTTTATTACAAAAAATGTTTTGCTGCTGTTATTAAGAGAGCGGGGAAGCACATCTAATCTGCTTTCCTGTGCTTGTTTTATCTACCCTTACTTTCTTTCTTCTAGTTTTTCTTTTCTTTTCTTCCTTCCTTTCTTTTCTTTTCTTTTTTTTTTTTTTTTTTTTTTTTATGATTTGATATTGAAAGTTTTAAAGTAGAGTTTTGTAAATAACCTTATTCTATAGTCAATTATTTTGTTAAGTTCTAACTCTTCTTTATGTTTTAAATTAAAACTTTCAGTCATAAATACATTTTGTTTTTTGTAGTACACTTGGACATTTTAAAGATATTTTCCATTAGATAACATGAAAATTCTGATTATAAAAATAATAGTACACCTCTCTCTCAATTTAAGTAGACAATCTGTTTCATGTAAATTCATTTTGTTCAAATAAGTATCACTTCAATAGAGTTACCATTTGGTGAATTCATTGGTTTTAAAAATATGTGTGAACAGAATTATAATTTACTGCATAAGGGACTCATGTATAATATATATATTATACACACACATATGTATATACATATATTATACATATAATGTATACATATATATATATACATATAATGTATATATATACATTATATATACACATACCACTTAAATAGAGACACAGGTGTAAATTTGTTACATTTTATAGTTGAATAACATTTTATTATTTCTTACTTTACTAATTTCTTACATAACTTAATTTCATATTCCTTTACTATTCATAAGAGAGGAAATCTGAATACAAGATTTAGAAAGTTAGATGAAGATAAAACATTTTCTGCAATAATTTTAGCTGCAGCTGGTGTGAAAAGATTAGATTTAGCACATCGTATTGGACAAGTAATCTTAATTTACATATATTTTTAAATGCAATTACTAATAATTAAATTACTCTGATGTACAAGAAAAATATAATTTCTCTCTCTTTTGTAATTATATAATTGCAGAATATAGATATAATATTTCACTAATCAGTGTATTTCTAGCTTATATACACTCATGTCCATAAATTAAGGATAATTCAGAATCACACGGAAATTGAACATTAAAGCAAAAATTTTACTTCTAGAATTACCACACACATCTTCCAAGAATAATATGCAAATTATAGGTAGCCGTCAGATGATGCCAATATGACATCACAATGACGAAAGTGTGAGAAAGGGGTGGATAAAAAGTGGGAGCAAAGAGGGAATATTGTTCGCAAGCGTTCTGTAAGTTGCTCAGTGCCACAACCGAATAGTTATGACACAGAGAATGCATGTGGATGATTTTTTACATGGTAGAATTATCGGCCGACTGGAATGTGGGCGTACTCAGATAGAAGTATTGGGGGAATTTGGAGTCGCCTAAAGTGTCATCTCTAGGCTTTGAAAATGATTTCAAAACGATGGAAATGCCACTCGACATTACAGCACTGGTCGGCCCCGAGTTACAACGCCGAATGATGACCGGTATTTGACAGTAACTGCCAAAAGAAGCAGACGGAGCACAGCATTAGACCTGTATCATCAGCTATGAGCAGCTACAGGTATTACAGTTTCAAGGAAAACTGTGTACAGACATTGGGGAGATATTTGTCTATATGCTCGCAGGCCTGTCAGATGTGTTCCGCTTATGGCAACGCACTGTCGCCAACGGTTAGCTTGGAGTAGAGAACATGGAATGTGGATAGCGGCAAAGTGGGCTAGAATGATGTTTTTCGATGAGTCCAGCTTTAGCTTGCAGTTTGATTCACATCGGACTTTCATATGGAGAACACCAGGTACCCGTTACCACCATGAAAACATCATTGAACGACACCATTATGGTGGTGTAGGGGTTCTCATTTGGGGGGGAAGCAAACTGGGCTCCAGAACAGATCTGCATGTTCAAATCAGAACCTTGACAGGCCAAATTCATCGGGATATCATTCTAGAACAACATGTATGTTTATTTAGAGGTGCTATGGGCCCAGAATTTGTGTTTATGGATGACAATGCCTGTCCTCACCGTGCAGACATTATAAATGAATGTCTACAATCTGAGATTATCACCCGTATGAAATGGCCAGAATTCTCACCTACCTTGAATCCGATAGAGCATGTGTGGGACATGCTTGGCCGACGAGTTGCAGCTCGTCAACCACCACCTACATGTGTACAGGAACTTCAGAGAGCATTGCGCGGTGAGTGGAGTAATCTTCCCCAAGATCAGATTGATAATTTAATACTCAGCATGCCTAGTCATTGTACGGGCTGTATTTCACGATGTGGGAGATATACAATGTACTAACCATCATACCAACCATGTAATGTTAAGTTTTTGTGCGGGAGATTGTTTTCTAATTGCTCCAGGGTACAAAAATCGTAGTTTTTATGAATGATATTCTACATTAACCACCATTTTTGGTCTTGATCTTTTGTTTAATAAATGGGTTTTATGAATAAGTCGTGTTTGTTTTGCTTCTGAACCTTTATTTGCCGCAGCTAGCATTATCCTTAATTTATGGACATGAGTGTATTATTCGTAGATATATATTACTAGCAGACTTTGCCCACTTCGCTGGTCACTATATTTAAAGGAAACTCTTTTCTATATAGCTTTATAAAAAAAAAAAAAAAAATGAAACTGCTCAAAAGCTCGCTTTGGGTTCCCACTGCCTTCGGCAGCGACTTGTTTGTCCTTGCACTTGCAGTCTCTTGTGCCTGTCCCTATTGCCTGCGACAATGACTTACCCGTAGTCTTCCATTTGGGTGCTTATCATATATGACAGTTTCGATATGGACAGTATCAAAAAATTTGAAGAATCTTTTATATTTGAATCCGAGTTACATATGAACAACATTATGTGTGATGTACATAATATTTGCTTTCAAGTTATTTCCTATATTTATTTGATTTAATCGATCAACCATAAAATGACAACAATTTCAAGCTAAATATAATATTACAATATGCTGTTATCGGCTACGTCTATTGCATGAGACAATTATTATTATTTTTTTGTGGTTATATATACTTCATGCTTAGTTAATAGTAGTTGGTATATAAAAAAATAATTAATATGTAAACCTGATCGTGGTACAACCTTAATATAGCTCCCCTTGGCGACTTTTGAATTTTTGTTGCCGTTTTAGACCAAAATATAATTTATGCGATTATTGTTCCCTTTTCTTTCTTTTTTTCAATATTTTATAATTTAGTTATATTTTTGATGGGCTACTTGGCTTTCCTTGGCGAAAAATGTTTGATCTACTTCAGCACCAAAATTTAAAAATTTGTCCAGAATTATCAATAAGTAAATATCTTTAATATAATGCTGAATTAGCTTTTATGCCAAGCGTGATTCATCTGTGCTAAAAAAAAATTTAAAGTTGAGGTATATAAAAATGCTATGAAATAAAATTCAGAAGAAACATGCTAGATTTGTATTACTATTTTATTTTAAAATTATAAAGTGTCATTTTTCTCATTGACCAATTTAACATTTAGCATTTTTTTTTTTTTTTTTTCGCGGGAATAAATACATAAATAAAAATACCTCGTAAACTTTTTTGGCAACAATTAAAATTTAAATGGCTTATATTAAGTCAATTACCAGTTTATTATTTTCATATTTTAATTAATTTTAAAAAATCTAATCAAATTTCCGGTATAAATAGTAGCCTATGTTCTATTCCAGACTATTATCTATCACTGTACCAAATTTCATCCAGATCCGTTTAGCTGTTGTGGCGTGATTGAGTAACAAACATCCATCCATCCATCCAAACTTTCACGTTTATAATATTAGTATAGATTATAGACAGTAACTATTAGTGATTTTTTAAATTTTATTTTTCAGACATTAGATCAAAATCAATGTATGTATGCTGTTGGACAAGGTGCTTTGGCAATAGAATGTAAAGAAACGGATTTTGAAACAATAAACTTACTCACAAAGATCTCTGACCAAAATACAGTCTTATGTTGTATTGCAGAAAGAGCATTTTTAAGAAAATTAGAAGGTGGTTGCAGTGTTCCAGTGGCTGTACATTCTTCTGTAGATACAGAAAAGGTTTGAAATTTTCATTAATCTTCAGATCGCCTTAAAAAAGGAGCAATTTTTAAAGTTATTTTCACAAATGATTTGCATATTCTAGTAAAAATGAAGATTATTTCAGGTTATGTTTGGAGATATAATTATGCCTTTGAAGATAAACCTTGTGACATTTTTTTTTTTATGAAATTAACACTTAAAAAATTAGCTAAAAATTAATTAGCTTATATTATGATTCGTAAAGACTCCTTAGTACTAAACAAGCTTTTCAAAGATTACTTAGATGAATTACTTAAATAAATAAAATACTCCTTAGAAACTCCTTAAATTATTAAGACATAAAATTCATTTTAAATTTTGCTGCTTTAAACATGTTTTATTACTGCTCATGGGAAAAAAAAATCAATGCATTGTGATTACAAAATGCTCAGTAATACTTATGCCATTTGGCTGAAGCACAGCATATACTTGCCAGCAATCTCCTTATGAATCGTAACAGTTAAAGTAGTTGCCTTTTTTTTCACACCAGTCTTTTTTTAGAGTAATTTTATTCTTATTGTTAGAATTGTAATTCTAACACTTTTAAAATTAATTAATTTTTATTAAATTCCCCGGAAAATATTTTCGTTTCTTTTATTTAATTAATTATTCCAATTTATTCCTTTAAAATTCCTCGATTTGCAATAATAGAAAAGTTCAAAATTTCATGTGAAACGTTTTGTTTGTAAACAAACCAGAATTAATTCCAGGACCGATGTCCGCGAAACGTAAACAAACGTTTTCACCTATAAAAAAAATCAATTTGGATAAAACGCTCAGATCGTTTTAAAATTATTTTATATCGGCCTCAATTAATTCATAACCAATTTTAATAATTTTCCTAACTTTCAGATTCCCTGAATTAAAATCAGTGACGTCATTTCCATTTACGATTTTCAAATTCTTCTTCTAGAATGTTCGATTCGGTCCGCAGCGAATATATCGCTACGCCGATTCAAGTGTAGCGTCCCTTCAGGAAAATATGTTTTTTCAATATTTAACATTCATTCCAAAAAATGAGCCGATATAAAATATTCCTCTCTTAAAATAAAATTCATTCTCATCTTATTTTTATTTATTCAACAGACTATCCAAATAAAATATTTGTTTTTTTGAACTATTTACCACGCGCCCGTATACTCCGGTAAATAGTCTCAAGCTCGCGGGAAAATTGGATTTTCGTCAGATTTTTCTCTCTCTCTGGTAAGCTCTTGTGGAAGAAGGTGTGGGTTCTCGCCGCTCGGCGGCATCGGCTTATAGCCGATGCACGCGAGTAGTTTTACGGATAAGCATACTTAAAATGATTTATAAACCAAGCTTTCGAGCTAAATATATTTTGTTCGAATCGACATTCAAGCAAACATCAAATGATGGAAGATACCAATAAAGTGTATATCTGCAAGACTCATCGACGTTCCGGGCACCCTACTAGGCCTAACTCGAGGCTTGGGGAAGGATCATGCGCTGCTGATTGCCTTAAATAGGAAATCATCTCTATCGGGGATCTACTTCGCTTTTCTATTATTCAAAGCATCTTGTGGTGCGAGGAAGGAGCAAAAAGACTTATTTTAGCTCCAATTACCTAATTTTTTCAATCAACAATCATCTTACAGTGGTGTCACAAAGCAGAATAATGAAAATAGTTAAGATGCACCGAACGTAACAACTTCAACTTTATGCTATCAAGCCGATACTAATTTACTTCATGAGAGGGCCATGAACTTCATTGACTTGAGATACTAACTTTCTTTAAAACACTCATACTCAGGCCTATGATAGTATCCTCCTTCCAAATATGTAATACGAAATATTCTGTTAATATATCCTATAATTTGATTATAACAATCCTCTCTCAGATTCTGCAAAATAATGTAATAGCAATTTAAAATAATGCACGTACCGGTACGTCTACGTCAACAATATATTTTTGTATGTGGTTTACAAGGAATTAGAAGTGCTTATAATAAAGAGTGTGCGTAATTACGAGATAAGTGTCATAGTGAATTAATTTTATGTGCATTTTGAACCAGTTAACCTTTATTTTCAGGTATATGTTATTTCTTCATGGGGTAAGTTAATTATAATTTATAATTTTTCTATGATTGTTTTATTTATTTAATTTAAATGATTATTATATTTTAGGATATAAAAGTTTTGGCAATTCGGCAGTTTTATAAATACATATATACGGCACAACTAAATTAAGGTACTACCACTACCACTAATTTTATTACTTCCGGCCTTTAATCGATCTATTAATTTTCATTATTTACTAACTTTATAATTTTCCAAAATCCAAAAATCAAGTTTTATTGTATTACAAAAATTTATTGTTTTACATTTTGGTGCCGTACTAAAAGAAATAACCAACTTTAAGGTCTAGAACCTGGGGTTATGAATTGCCATTTAAAAATTAATTAAATTTAACGATCGCGATAAAAAAAAAAATAATAATAAATCGCGAATATTTTATTTCTATGTTCAAATCCTATGCATGCCACGATAATAGTATTTAATAATCCAGTTTAAGTGTTGTTATGGTTTATTTTATTTACTTGTGTTGTGTGTTTACTATGTTCTTATATTTATTTTATGTGGGCAAATTTCGGTTTTGTGTAATATAAAAAAATTCAATAGATAGAATACAAGTTCTATTGGAATATTCTTAAAATGCTGTGGCTCACATGTAGAGCTATTTAAAAAAAAAAAAAAAAAAAAAAAAAAAAAAATTGAAATTTGCCAATAATACATGCATTTATTTTAAATAAAAAATTTAAAATTTGCTACCTATGCAAACATTGATTTATATATTCAGAGGAACTGATGATATGCATGCAGTTTTACCATGCTAGAGGATTTTAGGATTGATAATTTTATTCATATATATTTGTGTTTTTTTCTATGGAGATCTGCTAAGTGAAATTTAATATAGATAATTAATTTACAGTTATTTACTTAGTGTCCTTTTCCATTTAGGACATTTTCTCTCTGGGTAGAGTTAAAAATAAGATGATATTAATAACTAGATAGTAGGGGTTGTAAAAAAAAAAAAAAAAAAAAAGGGGTCCTTGAATATCTCATATTTGAAATGCAATCATTTATTTAAGTATGATTTGCCTTAAATATGGCAATTTCAAAAAATGTTTTGGAAAAAATAAAAAGATGAAAAAATTTACATCAAAAAATTTAGAATATAAATTTATTTGTAAGGGATGAATGATTAGAAACTACATGGTGTTACTTAGAAAATTCTAAATAAAAAAGTCCAAAGGTGCGAGATATTTTTTTGGGGGGCGAAGGTGTTTAGATTTGATTATTGGGACGGTGAAATTTTGCGTTTTATGGTAATTTGAGCTGATGGCCACAGCAATCATTGTGCCATGCGAAATTCTAACTATAAACCCAGTTGACTAGGCATTTCACTTCAAAAATAAATAAATAAATAAAGGGTTACATACTTTTTTATTTTCCATCACACCTAAAGAATTTACAGGAAACATTTATAGGCAATTAAAATTCAGATCATTGTTCTATTTATATATAAAAATAAACTATATTTTATTTATTATATTAAAACTGTGCACAGTATGTATAAAATTTATAGGGTAAATGATAGGGCATGACACTTGCAGTTTTTATATAAGTCGATGAGGTTAAAACCGATTAGGTACCCGTTTTTCACCTCTGGTGAATGTAAGTCTGTGGCTTAAACTGACATGCATGCTTTCTATTCAAAATTCTATATATGAAAACTACCTTGAATATGAATTATAGCATATGCAGAGACCATTATAAGCTGAGCCTTGATATAGTGTGACCAGCAGTCTCGTTATGCATTGCCTTTATTGATATGGGACGAATAAATTCCCCTTTTCTTCAATTAAAATGAAATAAAAGAAAAAACAATGATCTAAAATTATGTTATATATGATGTGATCAGCACAATGCCGGTTTCCTTGACACCAAATTTAAAGAACATTAATATTACTCTAAAATGTTCAATTTTTTTTCTCACGATTCATCCCCATGAGATTGCATTTGAACTCCAAACAATATTAATAGTGAAAATTTACTCATAACTAAAACTTCTCAGCAAAACAAAAAAAAAAAAAAAAGTATTTTCACTCTCTTTTCAAATTTTATGATACTGGCTCCTCCAATAGACATTCAAGTTAGCAGACAAAATACATAAATTAATATATAGCAAAAATTTTTTTACTTACCTTAAATGATTCTAAAATTGCTGTTGGTGGGATACTGAGAAATCCGGCTCTGGAGTGATTCAAAATTTGTCAGGCTGGTCCGAGATAATGTTTCACTTTTGTGCACTGGTACTGCAGTTCTTAGATATTCTCACTTCTTCAATTTCAGAATAAAATTTTTAACCTAAATGTTACATTATGAAAATCTACAAAAAACATATTCACTTACCTGTTTAAAAAAAAAAAAAAAAAAAAAAAAAAAAAGATATATGCATTTTTTTTTCAAATTATTAAGGTATATTCAAAAATGTTTAATCACTGACACCTACCTGTTTTAAATCTTTTGCGATTTGACAGGAGTGTATATTCTAAAATAACACAAATCAATGTTACAAACAGTATTTATTTTCCAATTCCTTATGCATGTGACACATTGTAGAAATGTAGGTATTGTCCTAGAGTATTGATGGAGACCATTTATAGCCGAGCCTTTCTTTAAGTGTCATTGGCTGTCTCACATGCTCATCACAATAGTGTTACACCTCAAAAGTCCGTCAATTGTGGATATTACAATGTTTAAAATACCTACAATTGATTTCCAATAAAAAAAATTTTTTTTTACCTTTAATGATTTGTTGTTAGGTGCATATTTTTAAATATTCCGTCATAAGTTTTTAGCTGAGATGTTTTTGGTTTAAAAAAAAAAAAAAAAAAAAAAAAAAAAAAAATTTTGATTAATAGTTAAAATTTCCTTTTAAATTGTTAATTTCAGCAGATCTCCATTGTATTATTATAGCTCCATTGTACTATTTTATGTTATATGTTTAAAAAGTGGCATGCATGTGATTTTTTTTTTTTAACTTGCCCCACATCATTTATGTTTTGAGTATTATTATATATATTCGGATACGCACTCATGTAGTGTACCTTTCATGTTTACTATATATTTTGTGTTAGACGATTATCCAATTCCCGCAGCCAAATTCTTTTTTCTAGAGAGGGGGAGAAATGTTAGAATGGTAATTCTAACACTTTTAAAATTAATTAATTTTTATTAAATTCCCCGGAAAATATTTTCGTTTCTTTTATTTAATTAATTATTCCAATTTATTCCTTTAAAATTCCTCGATTTGCAATAATAGAAAAGTTCAAAATTTCATGTGAAACGTTTTGTTTGTAAACAAACCAGAATTAATTCCAGGACCGATGTCCGCGAAACGTAAACAAACGTTTTCACCTATAAAAAAAATCAATTTGGATAAAACGCTCAGATCGTTTTAAAATTATTTTATATCGGCCTCAATTAATTCATAACCAATTTTAATAATTTTCCTAACTTTCAGATTCCCTGAATTAAAATCAGTGACGTCATTTCCATTTACGATTTTCAAATTCTTCTTCTAGAATGTTCGATTCGGTCCGCAGCGAATATATCGCTACGCCGATTCAAGTGTAGCGTCCCTTCAGGAAAATATGTTTTTTCAATATTTAACATTCATTCCAAAAAATGAGCCGATATAAAATATTCCTCTCTTAAAATAAAATTCATTTACTCTCATCTTATTTTTATTTATTCAACAGACTATCCAAATAAAATATTTGTTTTTTTGAACTATTTACCACGCGCCCGTATACTCCGGTAAATAGTCTCAAGCTCGCGGGAAAATTGGATTTTCGTCAGATTTTTCTCTCTCTCTGGTAAGCTCTTGTGGAAGAAGGTGTGGGTTCTCGCCGCTCGGCGGCATCGGCTTATAGCCGATGCGCGCGAGTAGTTTTACGGATAAGCATACTTAAAATGATTTATAAACCAAGCTTTCGAGCTAAATATATTTTGTTCGAATCGACATTCAAGCAAACATCAAATGATGGAAGATACCAATAAAGTGTATATCTGCAAGACTCATCGACGTTCCGGGCACCCTACTAGGCCTAACTCGAGGCTTGGGGAAGGATCATGCGCTGCTGATTGCCTTAAATAGGAAATCATCTCTATCGGGGATCTACTTCGCTTTTCTATTATTCAAAGCATCTTGTGGTGCGAGGAAGGAGCAAAAAGACTTATTTTAGCTCCAATTACCTAATTTTTTCAATCAACAATCATCTTACAGTGGTGTCACAAAGCAGAATAATGAAAATAGTTAAGATGCACCGAACGTAACAACTTCAACTTTATGCTATCAAGCCGATACTAATTTACTTCATGAGAGGGCCATGAACTTCATTGACTTGAGATACTAACTTTCTTTAAAACACTCATACTCAGGCCTATGATAGTATCCTCCTTCCAAATATGTAATACGAAATATTCTGTTAATATATCCTATAATTTGATTATAACAATCCTCTCTCAGATTCTGCAAAATAATGTAATAGCAATTTAAAATAATGCACGTACCGGTACGTCTACGTCAACAATATATTTTTGTATGTGGTTTACAAGGAATTAGAAGTGCTTATAATAAAGAGTGTGCGTAATTACGAGATAAGTGTCATAGTGAATTAATTTTATGTGCATTTTGAACCAGTTAACCTTTATTTTCAGGTATATGTTATTTCTTCATGGGGTAAGTTAATTATAATTTATAATTTTTCTATGATTGTTTTATTTATTTAATTTAAATGATTATTATATTTTAGGATATAAAAGTTTTGGCAATTCGGCAGTTTTATAAATACATATATACGGCACAACTAAATTAAGGTACTACCACTACCACTAATTTTATTACTTCCGGCCTTTAATCGATCTATTAATTTTCATTATTTACTAACTTTATAATTTTCCAAAATCCAAAAATCAAGTTTTATGGTTTAACTAATTTTATCGTTTAACACTTATTTAATCGTAACTACATTTGGAGAAATTTACTGTAAATATAAAGAGGTGTGGAAAAAAAGGCATGTTTTAAAGGGGCGTAACAGTGTTACGATTATTAATGAGATGGTTGGCAAGTATGACAACACATTGGTTGGACTGCATCACCTTAATAATTGCACATACCAGTGGCGGATCCAGAACTTCACTTTTTGTGTGTGTGTGTGTGGGGGGGGGGGGGGGGCTAAGATTTTTCGAGATGCTATTCTAGACAAATGAAAACTTTACAATTGCAATATTAGTGTCATTCGTAGATACATTAGACTGCATTAAGAAATTGTTGCAATAATTTATTTATAATTATTACATGGTGAATTTTTGAAAGATTTATCAAAAAAAATCTTAATAATGCATGTGCACATGTGTGTATGTAATACATCAATGGGAACTGCAACTAAAAAACATAAAATGTAATGAAGGTATCTATGGGGGGGGGGAGTAATCATTTAAAAAAAAAAGAGAATCCCATGTAATATTATACGTGCAACAATGATTACTCACAAAATTTGCACATAGTTATGATTTGACGCCATTATGATTTGTACGAAATAAAAGTATTAAAATGTGATTTGGGAAACATCCCATTGTAAACTTGAATAACATATATCAATTTTAAGAAATTCCCTGAATATTTACAGAAGTTAGAGAGCTAGCTCACAGGCATACTGATAGAAAGAGTGACACATAGACTAATTCATATAATAATCACTCTTAAACATCATTAGAAAGTGTTAAAAACGATTACTGCAAGCGAAAATGAAATCCCAACGATTTCCAATTATAGCCATTAATGTAACTGAATATTTTTTGTGTTTGTGGCTCTGTAAATTTTAATGTTAATCATACTACATTCTACAGAAAGCTTTTTTTGTGCATATGTATTGTTAATGTCAATTTCATTATGATTTGCACGAAATAAAAGTGTTAAAATATGATTTTTGGAAATACCTAATAGAACACAATGCTTTGGAATTTTTTCTGGCGTCCTTGTAGACAAACCAATGGCAGATTTACTCCATTTTCAATAGGAAACATCCCATAATGAACAACAAAATCAGTTTCAGGTTGTTAGAACGCGGACAGACAGACAGACAAACAAACCAGTGTCATAAACACTTTTCAACTATGTTGGAAAGTGTTAAAAAAAAGAAATGCAGTGAAACCTTCATAAGAAAGCCCTTCATGATGATGTAAAAAAAGGGGTCCTTTAAAACAGTCACCTTATTCTAGAAGAAGTCATTCAGAAAATCATAATTCAGGCAAAAATTATTATTAATGAAATGGATTGAATTATTGAAATTTACATTATTTGTCTGTCCAGCTTTGTAATAGTCATTAATATTAGTTTTAATTTTAAATGCTTTTTTTGCAGTAATTTTGTTTTTAGGAATTCTTTTACTTTCTAGATCAAATTAATCAACTTAATATCCATTTCTGAATGAATAAGTGGTCTTTATTAAGTCCACAGAAAACTCTTGGTAAAAAATAATAGGTTTAGCTTGTAAATTTCAATCTAAAGTATGTATAATATTTTAATTTTGATAATTAAATTCAACACTACTGCAATGTTGCCAGACTTTACGACTTTTTTTATTCAATAGTCACCTATAATTTTGAGAAGTGATATTTTACTGGAAGAATCGTCTATATTTAAATGGAAGAATCATCTGTGATACATATCAATTATCACTTAAAAAGATTATTGGTGACTATTGAATAAAAATGTCGCAAAGTCTGGCAACACTGCACTACTCTTTTAAAAGCTTTTGAAATTATTACTTGAATATTGGTAGGGCATAAAATTCACTATTGCAAGCCTGAGTGAGTTTGGAAAAAATCGCCAAGAAGTATCATAAACCACATTTTTCCCGGAGTTACATACAAAAAGTGGTCAATTCACATTAAGAGTAAACAATATTGTCTACTCCCACAAAATGCGACCCTTAACAGAGATATGCATCTGTACATGTGCATTGAATCGTAGTGAATAAGTATTAAAGCCAGAAACAAAAGTTTGGGAGCGAGCAAAATTGACCCTTACGGGAGGTGGCCCTTAAATAGAGGGGGACCTTTAGAGAGGTTTTTGATAGCTGATGTTTACTTAATTATGACAGATAATCATTTAAATTGGTTTTACTGAAAATAGTATTAAATCATTCCAATATGAATTTAAGTTGTTTCCCTTTAATTATAAGTTTTGTGAATGTCAGTGCGTTTGGGGGGGGGGGGCTAGGGGACTCCTCCCCCCTTCCCCCGTTGGATCCGCCACTGGCACATACTTTTCACAACTATGATGTCTTTGTTCTTTTGGGTTAGATAATTAAAAATTAATGAGTCGGTCTTAGGAAGCTCTGAAAATTTATTTTTAATTCTATATTTTTAATAATCATTGTAAAACCTCATTTCTTATTTTGTATTTAAACTTATGAAATCAATAAGCACTACTGCACAATTTTAGCTTTAACAGTTAAATTCTAATTAAAAAAAAAAAAAAAAAAAAAAAAAGAATTTTTTATTTTATTTTATTTATTTTTTTTTTTTTTTTCATGAATTAAAAATTACAATGTGTCTTGCATGAAAAGTATATAATGAGTATAAAAATACAGTAAGTTTTTATAAATTCTTTTTATCTCTTGGATACTCCTTGAATTTTTTCTTCTTAACTCTGTATGAACCCTGTGTATATATCAAACGACAGCTCAATGAACAAATATCAGGAGGTTTTCAATCAATAAATATTTATATGTGTGCAAGCTTCTTCTT
This sequence comes from Salticus scenicus, assembly GCA_963930645.1. NCBI lineage: Eukaryota > Metazoa > Arthropoda > Arachnida > Araneae > Salticidae > Salticus > Salticus scenicus. The sequence goes on from OZ005652.1 coordinate 304,673,119, forward strand.
CTTTTTTTTTTTTTTTAATATTTATTATGAAGAAAAAACTATTCTTTTGTTCAGAATGGTTATGCACATATCTCTGTTTACTAATGCAGCTTATCTGATCTTATATTACAGTATTTAGTAATTATATTTCACTGCTTTAATTATTTATGAGGAAAAATCTTTCATGACTCACTCAATTCATCCTGAATTTTTAGATATGAATAAATGATGTAAATGGATATTTTTTTAAATGCCCATAAATTTCGTTTGTGATCGTGTATTTTTTAACTTAGCAAATAAATAAATAAATAATAAAGTAGCATAAAACAAATAGCAAATAAATGTATGAAAATAACAAACAACTTAACACCAGAAGTTAAATTTGCACGTAAAATATATGTGTGATGCAAGTTTTGAATGAAATGTGTCATATTAATTAAATATTAAAAAAACTAGTATGTTGTGGCCACCACAAGACTTTCTTCTATATTTTCCTGTACAAATTCACAAAGTGTGAATAATTTATTGGAACTATTATTTATTAAAATTATTCAACATGATGAATGCAAATTATTTTCATCTTAGGGAAATTTAACCCTATCCAAAGAAAGGCAGTTTTATTGTCTATAAATAACATCTTAAAATATTAATTCTTATAATGATTATCTCATATATCATGTTTTGTACAGCTATGTGCAATAGACATTGAGATATAGCCATCCTTATCAATGAAATTAGCAGTATAGCAGCACCACCTATTGGCCGATAAGCATCTAAATTGAGTCAGCATAATGTCTCATAATGGTTTTCTTACATATCGAGTTTTGTTTGATGATCTGCAATAGAACCTGAGATATAGCCTTCCTTTAAATTTTAAAAATCGCTCTATAGCAGTGCCACCTGTAGAACAGTTTGCAGCAAAAGTTGATAGACTCTAATTTACGTTAAGGTGCATCTGCATACAAATGTATGTGCAAATCTGTGCAATAGTTCCTGAGATATAGCCTTTCCTTAAATTGCGGAAATCGCTGTATAGCAGCGCCACCTGTTGGCCAATAAGCATTCAAATTGAATAAGCATATCTCATAATGGTCTTCTTACATATCAAGTTTTGTTTGATTATATGCAATAGAACCTGAGATATAGCCTCCCATGAAAATGCAAAAATCTCTGTGTAGCAGCGCCACCTGTTGAACGGTTTACACCAAAAGTTGACAGGCACTAATTTATGTTAAGGTGCATCTACATTCAATTTTATATGCAATTCTGTGCAGTAGTTCCTGAGATATAGCCTTTCCTTAAACTGTGGAAACTGCTGTATAGCAGTGCCATCTGTTGGCCGATAGGCATTTAAATTGAGTCAGCATTAGGACTGGGCGATGTAGCGATTCTATAAATCGATTTATCTTCCATCTAATATTGCGATATATATATATAAATCGATTTAACACTGATTAGAAAATACCTCCTCCCAACCCCTCCTACATATACAAGTCTTTTAATCAACAGTATAATGACCGAAAAGCAACGCTGCTATTACTCATTTATTTTCTGCAATTTCCCATATTGCTATAACTCAGCATCTATGGCTTAAAATTACGCCAAACTGCATAATTTAAAATTAAAATTTTAAATTATTCAGTTCAAACTGTAAAGTTTTTATAAAGAAAAGTTATGTTGAATAAACATTTCTGGATGATTAACATTAGGGGGCGTTGTTATAAATATTGATATTAAAGAGAGTTTTTGGTGGTTTTTGGCACAACAGTTTTTTTTTTTTCCTTTTAAATTGTTTAGCCCTTTTTTGTGTGTTCCTGATATATGATGGAATATTGAATTTCTTATTTTGATTTATAAAAATTGTCTTTTACCATAGTCAGTTAATTAAATTCTCGCTTAAAATAATAATAATAATAATAATAAATAAATAAATAAAATAAATAAATAAATAATAATTTTTATTTTCAAGTCAATTGATAAATTCTACGCAATATTTTTGAACCAACTGCCCAGTTAAGTAATAATTTAGTAAAAAAAATTTTGAATGCTGATTCCTAAAAATCTTTTTTGTGTCATATTGCCAAAATACGTTATGTTCTAGCAGTCAGTATCCAATCTGCCTGTAAATAAACCACACATCATTCTGAAAAAAAAAAAAATATATATCAAGACCAATTTGTTCGTTAGATGAAATAGGTAGCAGAGTTTGAAAAAGAAATTTAATTTTAAATGATGAAAAAAAAATTAAACTCTATTCCTATTTAATAGTATTTTAAAGTATTAACATTGTAGATTTTATTAACTTCAGTAAAGTAATATTTGAAGCTTATTAATGGTACTATAAAGAGTGTAATAAAAAGTACGTAATAAGGACTTACGTAATAAGGAGCACCTTTAAAAGTTCTTGTGTACATTCTTTAAAAATTCCCCTCCCCCTCTTACAAAATACTAATAACAGACGTGTCAGACAAAGCCAAATTATTGAATAAATAAAAATACTGACAAACAGATATATGGTATTGCAATATGGAACTATTTTTATCGTGATTTACTGTATTCTTAAATATTGTAAAAAATATTTTTTTTTACGTAATTTAATGAAAAAAAATGTATGTACTTATATTAATATTTATTACAACAATGCATACTGTAATTGCCGAAAATAATTACTTATTACAAAAAGAAAGAAATCATTACTTAGCAAACAAATTGGAGTCTTCGTAAAACCGCAAGAAATTAAAAGTTTGGAACAGTTGTGATTCATCTAAAATCGTATTTATTTTTCTTCCCGATTTAGCATAGCGTAAGCCCAATACTTCGTCTCTCCTTTGGAATAAACGGAGCAGACGACAGGCGATTTAAGCGCATCGTCTCTCTGGTATCATCTCCTTTGAAATGAAAAGCCGGCACGTAGCATAATTCATATTACGATAAATCGTAAGACGGCTTTTGCAATTATTGTTAAATCGTTTTCGCTAAATCGATAAAACTCCCCTTGATGCATTGACTTGCAAGCGTGACGAGGAAACTTGATGCGTAGCTAACATCGGATTTTTATCTCTAAATCGATGCAACATTACATCGTCTAACATCGTCATTCCGAAATTTCGTAATAGATGTTATCTTTAAATCGGATCGCCGATTTTAGCTATAAATCGATTTTTGCATTACATCAATATAACGCCCAGTCCTAGTCAGCATAATATCTCATAATGGTCTTTTCACATATCAAGTTTTGTTTGATTATATGCAATAGAACCTGAGATATAGCCTCCCCTGAAATTGTAGAATTCGCTGTGTATCAGCACTACCTATGGAGCAGATGATACCAAAAGTTCATAGGCACTAATTTAGGTCAAGATGCATCTATGTATAAATTTATATGTAATTCTGAGCAGTAGTTTTGGAGATACAGTTGCCACAAAATTTTTGTCACACACACAGACAGACAGATATTTTCTAAAAAGAGTCAAATCGTGTTCTAGACTTCTCAAAACGTGTAAATCCTTCGAAAACCAGAAGTCGAAAATTTTACGAATCCAGTACTTTCTTCTATTGAATATAGAATAAAGTAATAATATATTATCAACTATAACGTTAAAAAAGTCAATAACATTGTGACAACTTTTATGCTTTTTGACTACCAGAAAATTTTAATAGAAATTTTTTATGGAAATTTTTATTTTATTTAAACCGTGAAAAATGTTACAGAAGTATTAAAAAAAAAAATTATTAAAATATATATACATCTTATAATTTTGATGTTATTATTATTGTATTTTTATTCAATCAGTGAAAAAATATTGCAAGAGTATATAAAAAAAATTTCTATTAAAATTTTACGATAACCAAAAAGCATGAAAGTTGATAGGTATGCATTAAGTATTTTAAAATCAGGGTTCTATCTAGGAAAAATTTTAGGTCCAAAAATTCCCTTCACAAAAATCAACAATCTTAAAATGGACACTTCACAAAAATTGGATGATTTTAAGAAGTTAAAAAAAAAAAAAAAGGAAGCACAGATGGAAAACAATGTTTTCTGTTATCAGCCACATTGAATAGTATATGTCAGCAATTGAGACGCAAAAAAGGGGGAAATTTGCTGATATTTTGCTAAATAATTATTAATTAAAAAAAAAAAAAAGATCTTCGGAGGGGGGGGGGGAGGGGTTGTCAGTTAATGACAAAATAATGTGATTTTAGTAACTCACAGTGAAAAAAAAAAAAAAAACATACAACTAAACAATTATCTGTAATTAAAAATAAAACTTGTCTGTCAGTAGTAAAATATTCTGTATTTTAGTATTCCCTCATATGAATGTTAGATATTTTGGCAAGATATTTTGGCAATCAGACGTTAGAAAACCAACTATTATTATTATATTTATTGGGGATTTCGAGTGTATGCTTTGAAAAAAGTCTTAATTCTTTTACACAAAGCAGGAATTATTGCATAGTGTGGATAATCCTTATTTAGGAGATTATTTTCGGAAGTGTTTGGAATTTTGTAAGTTGCTTTATATGCTTTTTGTCACCGCAATTGTATGCTGGTGTGTGTTTTAAACATTTTTTTTTTTTTTTTTTTTTTTTTTCTCACACAACTCTGAGGTGCAGTGGTCAAGTGAGTTGGTAGTGATAATGAGTGATTACTACAAAGCAATGATGATCAATTGCATCATTTAGCAGTGGCAGTAGAAAATTGATGTCATGTGGGTGCAAATTAATAATCTCTCACATGGGAGATCTGACAAATATTTAATGCAGAAAGAAAAAAAAAAGAATGTGAAGACAAACATCTTTCAGACCTTAAATTTAATAACAATCCACTGCTCTCTCTAGAATGCATTTAACTAACTCTATTAATCTTAAGGGCCCTCTTCACTCACCGCCGTCGTAAGCCGAAGCTAATGTTATTCTATTGGAAATTTTTTTTTACAAATAACTTATTAACTAATACATATTTTTAAATTCTGTTTTCACATTCTGAAAATTCACAGCTGTTAAATTGACGGACCTTTTTAAAAATATTATTTTTTTATAATACGTATTTAAGTTTACAAAGGATTACAAATTCAATTAAAAACGTTCTAAATTACCTTATTAAAAATCCTTTAAAATTGGCCAATATATTTCAGCTTCATCCGAAGCCATCATCAGAGCCTGATGACAGAAACAAAGAGCTTTGGCGGTTCACTCCCCTTTCATAACTTCATCGTTCATCATTTCTTCAGTTCGTTTCTCTTTTTCTAGGATCTGTCTCCATTCATGTGGAATGATGCTATGTTCAATATCGTTTATTGCGTCATGTGTGGTCAGGATTTTCCATTGCTTCCCTTTTAAGTGCGTATTTGTGTGAGTTGAAATTTGAAATTTTTTGAAAATTAATTGAATTGATATTGATAGGGTTAGTGGTGTTATTTCTAGGAAAGGCAGTGGATGGCTTGTTGTATTTTAGGTCACTAAGGTGTTCTGATATTCTGTCTTTAATTTTTCTTTTTGTCATGCCAATATACCTTGCTTTATTTTGATCGTGGTCTTGAAATTTTATTTTATAAACACCAGCAGTTTGATTGAAGGGAATGGGGTCTTTTTCATTACGGATTCATTGGTAAATGTTTTTATTGGGTTTGATTGGGATGTTAACATTATATTTTTTTGCTTCATTTTGAATTTTGATGGTGGCGCCGTTACAATAGGGAATCACAGAGGTAAAAGATGGTTTAGTTTTTTGTGCGTTTGTGATATGGTTAAGTGATTTTAGTCGTTTTTTATAAAATTTGTCAACAAGTTTTGGGTTGTAGTTTGCTTTTCTAGCGATACTTTTAATAAATTTTAATTCGGCATTTAAAAGGGATTTATTAGAGCATATGAGAATTGCGCGATTAATATAGGATCTTAAAGCGGCGTATTTATAAGGAAGGGGGTGTTACATGTATTGTTTATAATTTCATTATTATTAGTAGCTTTACGAAATACAGTGGTGTCAATTGTATGGTTATGATTTTTAGTGATGTATACATCAAGAAAGTTTAGGCTATTGTTGTTTTCAGTTTCATTGGTGAATTTAATGAGGGGATCGAGGTTGTTAAGATCAGAAAGGATATTTTCAGGGTTAATGTTTTGGGGTGTAATGGTAAATATGTCGTCCACATAGCTAGTCCCCAAAGCTTGCAATTATTAATAATATTACATGCAGATTGTTCAAAAAATCTCATTTTTAGTTCGGCTTCTCAGGGAATTTCAAAATTTATTGCAGAAACAGGGAATACTCAGGAAATTTAAAAATTTTTTGAAAACACATTCAAATTTTTTTTTATAATCAAATCTTTTAAAAAGTTATAGTGTTTTATAATGAAGAAGAAAAAGTCAATTATGATTCCCCCCCCCCCCCAATTATATCAAGTTAATATTAAATTAACATACTCTAAATATATTCAATTGGCTTGTAAATATGTTAGATTCTAATGCTGCTGCATGATTGCATGCCATCTATTTTACTTTTAAAAGAGACAGGGAAAACTCGGGGATTTTTTTCCTCAGGATTTGTGTAGCAACCACGTATCTATCATAGGCAGGTGTAAAGGCAAAGGCAAGTACACACACACAAAAAAAAATGTCAAACGTATTAATTATTGTGCTTCTTTGTCGTTAATGAATGTTTTCACTGTTATTTCATGCAATTACTATTCCAGTGCCATTACATATTGATCACATTCTAATTAAATAAAGTGATTCCAATTGACATTTATGCACTTTCATCAATTAACTGTTGCTATAAAAGCCATATTTTTGTTTTTTATATTGTTCTGAAATATTTACCTAATAATAGCTGCATTCAAAATTTCGTTTTTTTTTTTTAAATTTTTTTTTTATTATTATTATTTATTTATTTGTTGTTGATATATATACTGAAGAATTTTTCTGAGCTCGTTATTTCTCCCCTTTCTTTAATAGCTATATCTTGAAGGAGGTGTTTTTAGCCTTGATGGGTCTCAAAGTATTGTGGAGAAATTAGCAACTGAATTATTACCTGCTGATAATAATATTCATAAAAAGGTAATTCCCCCCCCCTCCCCTGATTTAGCTAATTATATAATCTGTCTGTTCATATCATGTTTATATAGCAGGGATGTTTTCATGTAATTTATATGAATTTAGGTAATTATTTAATCTTCAATACCAAAATTACAGTTTTTATTATAGTTAAAATGATAAAATAAGAAAATCAATTTCATATGACTGCTAAATCTAATTAAAATTTAATATTTTTCATAATGAGAAGATTAGACCACACTTCAATAAATTATATATTCTCTTACCATACAAAAACTTCTTTTCGTAAAAATTCCATGTATTTTTTATGAATTCACAACTGTAATGTATTGTTTTAGTTGTTAAATAGCTATAGATTTTGCTAATTTATTATTGCACTCAATGCTTCTTTGTAATGCTGCTTGAAAAATAAATAAAAAGTAAGTCTGTATTAAATTTAATAATATAAATATAAAGTTAAGAAAAAAAAATAGGCATAAAAAATGGGTCTAAATTCTGTGTATGTATATCTAAACGATTGAAATCCTAAAAATGTATGTCCATAAATTTTGCTTAGTGCTTGGTTAGAAGTGTGTATGGAAATGAAAAGTATAACTAAAAATATTATTCTTTTTTTTTTTTTTTTTTTACACAGAAAGTAATAGGGTTATTTATTATAAAATTTCAAGAAAAAAAAAATAATATGGATTTAGATAATTTTAATTAAAGAAAAAAAATACATACTCATTTTAGATATCATATTGAATTTTCTTTAAATTAGTAATTTGTGAACAGCATTATTAATTAGAAATTTATCTGATTTATTTAACATAAGAATACTGTAGCTTAAATCTGATAAAAACAGTGGAAAGTCAATAACAAATGTCTATATACGTCAAATGTTACTTATATAAAAAATGTTACAGTCAAACAAACCCAAACTTAATCTGCTAAAGCTTTTGATTGCTTAAATTTAACTAATGTGGTTTAACTAATTCAGTATGTGGCAAAAATGATTTTTAAGATAATTTAAGTTCTTGGGGGGAAAAAAAAACTTTTAATTTTATCTACTTGAGAATGAAAAATCTTAGGCTTTCATACAGTTTTTTTTTTTTTTTTTTTAAATCTTTAAAAACTTTAAAAAAAGAACTTGTTAATGATCTTTCTTTAATTCATTTCAAGTGTGATACATTTTTTCTTCCTTCCTCATATTCTCATTCATCTTTATATATATATATATATTAATTTAATTTAAATTTAAATTTATTATTTTTGTGTATCTTCTTTTGTTAATCTTTTTAAACCTCTATTTAATCCATTTTTTTTTTTTTTTTTTTTTTTTTTTTAAAGAGAGTTTTATCTTGCCATTTATATTGTTTTTATCAACTGCTACTTCCAATTTGCACTGTCTATGTACAAGGGAGAGTCACCAACTGCTCAAAAGGTATTTTAACATTTATCCATCATCTTAAAGGTCTAACTGAGCTCATAACGAAAATATCCATCTCATCGGCAAATGCACCCCCTAGTGTGAGTTTTTTTCAATTAAAGTTTTTTAATTACAGACTCTACAATAATATACTTGTGGATTTTCTGTCACAGTAATGAGTTTTGTAACAGATTCACATTTTTAATACGATTGTATATGATATTAGTTAAGTATTTTACTGTTTGATAATTATTTTGTGGCAACATTAAATTTTTAAATACTAAACTGTATGAAAAATATTAAAAAGAAAAAGCAATAAAAGTAAAAAGAAGCACTTGTAATTTTGTAATAATGAATAAAACTATTACTTTATATTTTTTCATTATAAATATTATATTGTAGGTAGTAACATAATTTTTATTTTAAACAAAAACAAAAAATCGTGTGGTACTCATTGGTTATTAACACTTTTCAATTATACGTGCTCGTATAACTTTTAATGTTCTTTGCTTGCATTATTACACAACGAACAAAGAGAAGGTCTGAAAGGCATACAGATAGAATAATCAAATACATAATCACTCTTAAACACTCTTTGATAATTATTTTGTGGCAATATTAATTTTTTAAATATTATATAAAAATATTAGAAAGAAGAAAGCATTAAAAGTAAAAGGAAGCACTTGAAATTTTTATCTATTGGTAATAGAATGAAAATTATTAAAAGAAATTTAATGCATTACCATAGCAACAGAGAAAAAAATAAGTGAGAAAATAAATTTCTCATTTTTAACACTCTCCAACAAAGTTGAAAAGCGTTAATGACTTCGATTTGTCTGTCTGTCTACACACTAAGTCCCGTAAATATTCATGAAATTTCTTGAAACGAATATATATTATTCAAGTTTGCTATTGGATGTTTCCTATTGAAAATGGAGTGAACACCTCTACTGGTTTGTGTACAGGGGCACCTAAAAATATTCCAAAGAATTGTGTTCTATGAGAGGCATTTCTATAAACTATATTTTAATACCTTTACTTTACACAAATCTTAATGAAATTGAAATACAATATTCATATGCACAAAAAATGCTACATAATGCAGTATGATTGGCATTTGATTTACAAGATCATTCAAAAATATTCGGTTGCATTAAGGGCTTTTATTGGAAATTTGCTGGAATTGCATTTTCATTTACATTAAGAGTTTTTAATACTTTATAACAAATTTTAAGTGTGAATATGATTTTTGTTTGAGTATCTGCCTGTCCGACTGCCATTTGTCTATCTGTCAGGCTGCCCGGCCCCAGCATCCGTAAATACTTTCAGAATTTTTAAAAAATGATATTTGTTATTCAAGTTCACTATGGAATGTTCCGTATTTAAAATGGCATTAATAGGTCCTATACAACTAATTTGTGTACAGGAACACACACACACACAAAAAAAAGCCAAAGTATTGCGTTTTAGGACAGATATTTTTATAAATTTAAATAACTTTCTACTGTAAAAACCATAAAGAAAGTGACATTTATTGTTAATGTGCTAAAATAATGTTTTGTTTAGAATATGATGTGGTGTTAACCTTCAGATTTACAAGGCTACACTAAAATATTCAGATACATTAAGAGCTGCAATTAGAACTTAAGGGCTGCATTTTCTTTTGTGTTAAGCACTTTTAACATTTTTGAACAACGTTTAAGAGTGATTATGTATTCAATTATTTTATCTGTATGCCTTTCAGACCTTGCCACTGTCCGTTGTGTAATAATGCAGGCAAAGAACATTAAAAGTTATACGATACAACAAGCATGTACAATTGAAAAGTGTTAATAACCAACGCGTACTGCATGATTTTTTGTTTTTGTTTAAAATGAAAATTATGTTACTACCTACAATATAATATTTATAATGAAAAAATGTAAAGTATTAGTTTTATTCATTATTATAAAAATTACAAGTTCTTCTTTTTACTTATATTGCTTTTTCCTTTTTAATATTTTTCATATAGTTTAGTATTTAAAAATTTAATGTTGCCACAAAATAATTATCAAACAGTAAAGTACTTTACTAATATAGTATACAGTCATATTTAAAATGTATACTTTACTAATATAATATACAGTCATATTTAAAATGTGAATTTGCTACAAAACTCATTATAGTGATGGAGAATCCGCAAAGTATATTACTGTAGAGCCTGTAATTAAAAAACTTTAATTGAAAAAACTTGCACTAGGGGGCGCATTTGCCAATAAGATGGATATTTTCGTTATCAGCTCAGTTAGACCTTTAAAATGATGTATGACATGTTAAAATACCTTTTGAACAGTTGGTGACTCTCCTTGTTAGTTTGATGAAAAATATTATTTAATTATATCAACTAGAAACAATTGCTGTATTTATATATGATGTTTTTTTAAAAATTATACTAGATTTATTTATAAAATGATATAAAAATAGAGATTTTTTTAAAAAATTCATTTAAATATAGTGACTAGTGAAGCGAGCAAATCCTGCTTGTAATATACTTAATAGCTGATTCCAGCATACATATATTATGCATACGTGATGTGCTATACTATTTTAAAAATCAAACCATATTAGGACTGAAACATTAATATTTACATTTGGATAAACAATACTCAAATACAAGAGGGAGTTTGTTTCATGAAATTAGCATTTATAAGATAATAAACTCAGATAAGAAACATTTGCAAGTTTTAATCTTAGAAGTATAAAATATTATTCTATAAAAAAAAAAAAAAAAAAAAGAATCGTAGTCATATTTAAAGAAAATATGCATTTTTTATTCATGAAGCGTTCTAAAATAAAGAGAAATTATTAAATAATATTATTATGAAAAAAAAAAAAAAACATGAAATTTTTTTTTTTAATTTTTTTTACCTTTAATACTTGAGAAAAAAATAACTATCACCTTGCCACTCAAAATTGTTAAAATTTTATAATAAGTCCATTTTAATTTAGAAATTTATTCATCAACCTTGAAAGTTTATTTCGGAAAATTTTGGAGTGGAGGGCTGATTTTTTATACCAACTATGTGAAAAAATACCAGAGCCGGGAATCGAACCCGGGCCTTCCGCTTTACGTGTGGATGCTCAAACCATTGAGCTACCCTGGCTGATTACCAGCTAGGCATTTTTCACATAACATTCGTTGGCAAAGTCACCGAGTCTGTAAACACAGCTATATCAAGTGACATTAATATTGATGGCACAACTCCAATAGACTACGAAATTTTAATTTAATTTAGAAATTCATTCATCAACCTTGAAAGTTTATTTCGGAAAATTTTGGAGTTGTGCCATGAATATTAATGTCACTTGATATAGCTGTGTTTACAGACTTGGTGACTTTGCCAACGAATGTTATGTGAGAAATGCCTAGCTGGTAATCAGCCAGAGTAGCTCAATGGTTTGAGCATCCGCACGTAAAGCGGAAGGCCTGGGTCCGATTCCCGGCTCTGGTATTTTTCACATAGTTGGTATAAAAAATCAGCCCTCCACTTCAAAATTTTCTGAAATAAGTCCATTTTATTTATTTTTATTATTATTTATAAAATCCCTTTTCTATATATATATATACACAGATTACCTTAACATCTAAACATTTTCCTTAAGGAATTACTGCCAATCCAATGATGAAAACAAATTCAAATTGCATTCTGTACTTTTTTAAAACATCTTAGTCATATATATAGATGCATTCAGGTAACTTTTTTAATAATACATATAGATGCAATTAAAAGTTAATGAAAAATGTTCAATAGCATGGGTGTGTGAGAGAGAGGGAAAAAAAAAAAAGTCACTTCAAGCCATTTTAATATATTCACCAATTTTGACAAATATATTGTAAATCTGTATTTTTAGATTAATTTGTTATTTTGGCATAAGATTATGTTTAGTTATCTGTATTTATTATTATTATTTTTTTAATAGAATTATGTTGGAATAATTGCACCTCATATTCCACATCACTTATTGAATATTGCTGAAAAATTAGGAATACAATTGGCTGAATTGCTTCTTGAAAAAGGTGCTGGCACAATACTTAAAGAAGCAAGAAAAAATGTTGCATTGTGAATTATCTCAACTGGTGAATCTTTCTAGAATTTTGAAAAAAATATTTGTATCAGTTACTTTGAAGTAAAGTGATACATATATTTTCGTCAAAATTTTGCTTGTTAATTTGTTAATTATTGATATAATATCACTATTTATTGTTAAAATGTGTTTAATTTATTAAAATTTTATATTATCATTTTTCTCTCAGTATTTGTTTCTAAAAAATCATATGCAAAACAAATTACATTGTTTTATATTGAATATGTGAATTTTTAAAAATTACTCTCAGAGTGAATCTGTACATTGTTTTTTAAGTTTAAATTTTTTAGAAATTGACCTATTGTATTCACTTACCTTATCTATAAAGATCTATATATAATGGTAATTTTATCATCTCGATAACTTCTGAAATACTAAATTAATTTTAACCAAAGTTTGACAGTAAACTTATCTTAGGAATATCTTGGATGAGTTCATTGACCAACTCTATCCATCTTGTTTCAAGTGACAGCTACTTGAAAATTTCTAACTTACATTAAAAAAAAATGCATTTATGAATAGGTTTCCTTAAAACTTTATATATATATATATATATATATACATAGCCAGTATTAAGGTCTCAACCAAAATTTTCAATCAGTTTGAGCAGCCGTATTGTTTCAAGTTGGCAGCCATTTTAAATTTGTCATTGCAATAACTTTTGAAATATGGAATCAGATTGAACCAAATTTGGACAATGCAATTACCTTATAAATATCTTGGATGAATTTGCTGGTGAACTTAATTTACCATTTTGTTTCCAAGTCCACTCATTGTCCACTCAATGAAGTTTATTAATCAATTTTATTTGCCATCTTGTTTCAAAATAATGGCCACTCTAAAATTTTAAACTTGGGTAAAAAAAAAAATATATCTTAAGAATTGGTATGTACATTAGCCTATATCAAGGTCTCAATCAAGTTTATTAATTAACTCGACCCACACACTTGTTTAAAAATGACAGCCACTTAAAAATTTCAAACTCATGTAAAATATGTATTAATGAACTGACTTGAATGGAATTCAAAATATTTATAATTCATACCAAAGTCTCAATCCAATTTATTAATGAAATTGATCTGCCATTGTATTAGAAAATAGCGGCTGCTTAAAAAGATTGAAAAAATCAACTTACTCTTCCGATTGAGCCTCAAAAGAGACTTGTTTTTAATTTTTGTAAGTAACAACATTTTTAAAAATACATTATAATTCTATTTTTAAATTTTTTTCTTTATTGTTTGCACTTTATTTGAAATGTGCCTGTATGTAGTTTAAAATTATTTATTCATTGATTACTTGTTTATATTTGTATCTATCTATTTTTAATAAAGAAAATTATTTATACATCATCTGCATATATATTTTTTAAGGGAAAAAAAAAAAAAAAAAAAAAAAAAACTTAATAGGAAAAGTTTGTAGATTTATTTTTTTTTAATATGGCAAAAATCAAACTTGTTATAAGAAATTTTTAATGATCTCTTTTAAAAACTCATTAACTTCATTGTAAAATATAAATAAAAATACCATGCAATCATTCCATTTCAGTCAACTTTGTTGCCTTATATATATGTATATGATATGGAGGATTTTTTTTTTTTTTTTTGGACAATTTGAATTATTTTTCTTCTTTTTTAGCATTTCTGAAAATACTTCAAATATGACAAAAATAAATTAATAAATAAAGTTCATCAATTATTTCTCAACTTGGCATTTTAAAGAAACACAGTATATACAATTTTTATTTATATCATTTCCAAAATTTGTTGATTTGTGGTTGTGAAGCAGTTTGACATGTATAAATATTTAATTATTTCAATGAAGTAATATATATTAAATTAAACTAATTTTTTTTATTTTAATTAATTATGAAGTAATATATATTTAAAAAAAAAAAAAGCAGTAAATGATCATTGAAAGATATGACATATATATTTATTAAGTTCTGTCGTTGTATTAAGATATGCAAAATTGAAGAAACAAATTTTAGTGAACAAATTGGTAGAATACGTTACTTACGGTATTATTTTATCTTGCCATAAAATGTGTTCAAAAGGGAAGAGAGAGAGAGAGAAATCATCATAATCATTTTCCTTGCTTTTGTGTTTTTGATTAAAAATGTTAATTACAAAAATTGCCTCTATTACAGGCCCCAATAGATTTATTTCCTTACTAAAAAGTGTTGTTGGAAATAATTTTATAATTTTTTATATTTTCAAAAACAAGCTAATAAAAAATATTTTGTGTACTATTTTCATGACTAATTAAAATTAAGGAGCAAAAGAGTAATTACAGAAATGAAAATTCAGTAATTGTAAGCTTTATTATTATTTTTGCTTTACAAGTTAAACATTTTTTTATGTTTAATGAATAGATTATTCTTTTAATTTTTTACAAAATTATGTTAAATTCAATTTCACTTGTTAAAAATTATTAATACATAAAAAAAAAAAAAAAAAAAAAAAAAAAAAAAGTACTTTTCTATTATCAGGATCAGACTCATTATCCAATGTTTTGTTTGTTAAACTAGCCAAAAGGTTCATATGAAGTCACCATCTGATATTTCATATCTCCATGTTAATATTAATTTCTTTATTATAAAAATTCCCACTATTGTAAAAAGCCCCCCCTCTCCCCCTTAGAATTGTTAAATACCCTTAATTTTTACTCTACAGCCTCCAAAACCTCACTATATACTACTCCTCCCCTTCCCTTTTAAAGCTTTTCTTTTTCTTTTTTTTTTTTTTTGTTATGACAAGCTTTATTTTTATTTTTACAAGTTATATATATATATATATATTGTTTTTTTCACCTTTTATTGTTACCAATTGTTTTGTTTTTTTTAGTTTGCAAAATTTGTAACAGCAACTTTTCTGATTATCCAGTACCACATTGAAATAAAAGAACAGAGTTATTGGTGATCGAAATCGTTATATTTCATTAATTATGTAATAATACAGTTAAAATATAGTAGACTTTCCTTACAGCAAGCCTTTTGATATAACCATCACTATTAAAAATATCAAACAGTTAACCATAGAAACAATGTAATATTTTATAAAGTGTATTTTTATGACTTGCATTATAATGATAATCAGTATTCTGGTTCTATGAGGGAATCATGTATAAATAACAATTTGTTTCCTAAATTCTGGTTGGAGTTTAAATTCTAAAATTTTGATTTCTAAACCCCTCTCTGTATTTTATTACTTTCCGAACACTATAGTGAGGAAAGTATTGTAATCATGTCAAAAATCCAAATTTGAGATTTTGTTGTTTCTGTACGTTTCAAGGTCCCCTGAGTCCGTTTTCACTATTTTTACGATGATATATGTATGTGTGTGTGTATGTCTGTGAGTGAACACGCTAGCGTCTAAACGCTTTGTTCGAATAAGCTGAAAGTTGGTACGCATATTTAAGTCACCATAGTATGAACCCTATAGATTTTGGTGAATCTAGCACTTATAGTTTTTTTACAGGAACACAAAGAAAAATTCTTTATCTTTATGGTCTATGGGACCAAAATCTTAAAAGTGTGATAGCATCTAAACGCCTTATTCAATTGAGCAAAAAATTTATACGCATATTATAAGTCACAGATACTCAATCTCTATAGATTTTGGAGAATCTATCACGTATAGTTTTTTAACAGGAACACAAAGAAAAAATCTTTATCATTATGGCATATGGGGCCAAATTTTTAAAAGTGTGATAGTGTCTAAACGCCTTATTAATATGAGCAAAAAATTTGTACACCTATTATAAGTCACAGTTGCACCAACTGTATAGATTTTGGTGAATCTAGCACTTGCAGCATTTTTACAGGGACACAAAGAAAAATTCTTTATCATTATGGCCTATGGGACCAAATTTTTAAAAGTGCGATAGCATCTAAACTCCTTATTCAATTGAGCTGAAAATTTATATGAATATTATAAATCACTGTTGCACTAACTATAAGCATTTTGGTGAATCTAGCATTTATAGGTTTTTACAGGGAAACAATGAAAAATTCTTTATCATTATGATCTATGGGCTCAAAGTTCAGTAGCTTTAAACAAGACATTGTGTAATATATGGAGAAAAATACTCAAACACTCTATTATGGTTTTCTCTCTTTTGTTTGTTTAACAACTCCTCTTTCTTTACTTTATCTACAAAACTGTTAATGACAGTGTTCGGAAAGTCGAGTGGAGTCACTCCAGATTTTTTTTTTTTTTTCCAATCGGCATTTTAGATTTAGTTTACTTTTAGTTCTCGATCTAGTTTTAATAAACAGTATTAGTTTTCTTGTATATTTTCAGTTATAAAGTTGCTACAGTGATGCAAAGCATTTTAATTTTCTTTTTAAAATACACATCACATATATAAAGAGATATAGTTTATAATTTCATAAACCTGAAACACTTGCATTGTTTGCTATGATTAAAAAACACTTTCCAGCTCTTCTTACCCATTATATGGTGTATGCTTCAAAGTATTTTACCTGGGTGATACCTCAAAACTTATTTTCTTTTTAATTAGAGAGGAAAAAATCTCAGAGAAACTATCTTTAAAGCTTTACTATTCAAGGGAAGGTATAAAGTAGATATTTTTGCATAGGTCTGTGTAATTTTGTGTAGGTAGGTGTTTTACTTCTTTAAATAACGTGTAGGCCCCTTTTATTATTAATACTAAATTTTTAGTATACTAAAAGATAAATTAATACTTTTGTGTAGTCCTGTAAACCAATCACTATTGATAATCGTATTAATAATGATAACAAATTTAAAAATAAAAAGTTGTAGCAGAGCCTAAAATGCCTTTCACTTAATTTTCATAATGTATCCAGGGTTTGCAGCATTTCTAAAATTTTATGTTAATTTTATTATACTGTCACCAATATTTTAGAACAATTTTTAAAAAATAATATTGAAGCATTTAAGAAAAATTTCTTTTTGAAGATAATTTGTGACGGTTTAATAAAACACATTGTAAAATTTTTGGAACACTGTGAGCCTTATGTATCTGAATATTTCTTTGTGACCCACTAAACCATATATTAATGGTAATCGTGCCATATTCTATGGACACTTTTTTACATTTGAATAATGTATGTTAATTTTGTTATGTTTTGTGGAGATAAATATATTAAAATATGCTTTAAAGAAATACCTTTTATGGACTGTAATAAATTTGAATTTTTTTTTGTGAGCCCCTGTATACAAACCAGTCATGATAAGATCTAATATCTTTTCAATAGAGAACATGACGTAGTGTACTTGAATATCATATCAATTATGAAGCATTCTAAAAATATTTATGAAGTTTAGTGCACAAACAGACAAATCAAAGTCAAATACTAATTTGTTGGAAAGTATAGCTACCATCATATTTAAAAATATTTTTATAACAAAATGAACTCGACAAAGAACTTGTTATGAAATAAAACATTACTTTTTAGTGTTTCCAATGGATTAGAGCTGAAAATATAGCATCACTGTTCCGATTTTCCTTTCTTTTGTCAAGTATATACATTATAATATTCTGCACAATCGCAAATTATGTGTAGGTTATCAATTTTGATAAATACCAGTTTAATATATATGACCTTAAAAATTTTAAGAATAGTCATAAAAAATCCTCATTTTTATTTAAAATTAAGACTAGGAACTATAATTATGCTTTATTCATCACCAAATGCTGATGATTTGGCAATGTCTGAATCTGGTCCTAATAATAAAAAGATACCTGAATTGTTTTTTTTAAAAAGCGACTACCTTTATCAATGGTTCTAGGAAAAATATATTTTATCTCAACCTGGTCTTTTACAGAAAAATTTGCATTTCATTTTGTCTCTAGTAAAGTGACAAAAAATATACAGTATTTATCCTCACCATGTTATTTTATGGAGAAGTTTATTTATAGAATTACTCATTACTTACTGTAAATTTTTAAACTCTGTTTTCAAATTAAAAAAGTTATTCACAATTTTTGCATTTGTTCTTTTTTACATTTGTTCTCTTTACATTTTTTCCAAAAAATTGTGTTTTAAGTATTTTATTTTAAAGCTGAAAAGTTCATTTTTCTCACTTTGCAGATTGCAAATGAAATATTAAAAATTAATTTTCTGAAAACAAGAAAAAATTTAACTGTTGTGAATGTTTTAAAAGAAACTCCAATTAAACTATATTACATAAGTAATTCTATAAACAAATTTTCTCACAGACTAACATGGGCTTTGAATTTTATTGAAATTGTGTTTAAAGATACATATCTGCTTTGCTGCGGAATTCATGTCTACTTTTCCCTGATTAAGGGCCATGCTATTATTTTGACCAGAAACAGTTGAGTTTTTTTTTCAATTTATGGTATTTGCATTAAAAGTTTTCATTATTACTTTTAACATTTCTCTGGTACATTTTTTACTAATATGTTCCCTCTTTATTTTAAGTTTTCAGCCATTCATTATTTAAAGGGAGAAAGGACCTCTGCAACTCAGAAAATCAATTTATCAAAATATTTTTAATACATAATTCAGAATGTTAGGAACACAAACCATATTAAAATAGAATGAAAATTACACCCACAATAATTAAAAATGTAAAAGATAATATAGATTTGTCCTATAAAGAAATAATTTTTAAACATGACTGTGTCAGTTTCTCATTTTTATAATTTTTCACAAGATTAAGAAAAAAAAATAATGAATGCTAAAGCTATCAAATTTTGCATGTATGTTGTATGTATTTTTATTCTCTGAATCTCAGCTTTGATAATGTGACCAAAACATTTTATTTTATAGCTTGATAAACTAAAAAATATTCAGTATTTTGAAAATTGCATGAAGTTTTAAGATACAATCGAACCTCAAGGGGGATAAAAAAAATTTGTTCATGTTATCAATAACTAATTTTATATAACTAAACTAATCTTCATTTTGATGGGGATTGTGGAAACAGTTCATAGTAAATTAAGTTAAAAGTAATCTATGTTAACAATGTTCACATTAATGAGTTTCGACTGTATTATTTTGTGTGTACATTTTATGCTATTTAAAAAATACATTTATTTAATTGCAAAATCAGGTTAAGATTTTCGAACACGTACGTAAGTTATTTCATTTTAAAATGAACAAAAGTTTCCTGTTTATGATGATCTAAAAAAGCATGTCAAAATGCACCATTTTTGGTTTCAAAAGGTACTTTCTCCCCTTATTATCATTCTGTGTATATATTTGTATTTCTGTTAAAAAAAAATACATTGAATTGTTTATATCGAGCCTGTGCAATTTCTTTATCTCTATGTAATAACACTGTTCTTAAAAGTTCCTTTTTTATATTGTTTTTCACTTATTTTTCTTTGAAATGTATGACAATTTTTGTTGTTCAGTACTTGTTTTTATAATGTTTTAAGAAGAAAATCAGCCCATTTATGAATAAATATTTTTTCATATAAAATCTTTGAACTTTTTTTATTTTTAGATGTAGTCACAATCTTGTTCAAAATTTCTATTCAGAATAAATATTTTTCATATATACATAAAGATTACATTTGCAATCCACACAAATAAATAATGCTTCAGTTATTTCTAAAGTGTAAAATTTTTATAATTAATGATATGTGATATTTAAACAATATATCAAAATAATATTGCCAATTTCCTTAAAAAGAATAAATACTACAGTGAAGTTCTGGAAAACTAAATCTGAAGAGACTTCATTGCAATTTTATACACACCGTTTTTTTGTTTTGTTTAATACAGCAATATAGTTTCTAAAATCTTGCGATAGTTCTGCTCTAATGGAGATATGTCTCCTGGGAATGAATCCTTCAAGTTTTGAGCATTTTTCAATTCAAATTAATTTGTTATGTTGTACTCCCCCCCCCCCTTCTTAATAATTAATGGTTTCTGAAGGATAATCAGAGATTAATCCAGAACAAATTTAGTGCCACATTGCACCTTCACAAAGTCAATTCTCAGTAATACAGCTGTAGACTACAGATTTTAAGCTTCACTGCATCGAACACATAATAAATACTTTTATTTTGGATCTTTACTGGAGACAATGGTAAATATTTTAGTAAACGCCTACTTACTTGTTGGAAATTATTTGCCCCACATAAATATTTATTTTACAACTAATCCATTTTATTTTTTAAATGCATTTTAAAATTATCATTAATTTTCTCAAACTTGCTTGATTTTTTTTTTTTCACAAATTCTTTTATAAATTCACAAATGGGGTACCATTTTAAAACACCTGGATTAAACCCTGATAGTTTGATTATTTATTGGCATGCTTGTGTGGAATAATAAGTGTGAGTACTGTCCGTTTTCGTAAACCATGTCTACCTCTCGCGGAACGATCCTACTCGGAAAAGGGGTGATGCGTTGAATGAGATGGGCACTTAGCCAAATGCGCTTTTCGTTCTACACGTGTTCGTTTTCTTTTTATGAGTCTTCAATATTTATTTTACCTTTTTACGCGAATTTAAAATTTAATTTTTAATTTTAATTAACAATATTTTATTTAATGTAATTTATATGACAATATGCGCGAAAAATAAAAGGTGTAAAATAATCATGATAAAAAAATCTAATGATTTGATTTAAATACGATTTTCTGTAAATTTCTGTAAAATAGAGATCCAAAAATATGGTATTTTTATTTTAGCAGTATAATTTAAAAGAAAAAAATATATTACTTTTACTACAGGTAAAGTCTACTGTAAACGTTGTTCTTTTTCTCTTCTTTTATTAATGAATTATGTAAATTTTACCTAATTTAAGTCATTTTTAATTAATTTACTACTATAATCAGTGCATGAAACAAGTGTTCAGGTATGACAGATATAGTACGAATTTAGAGATCAAGTAAGCAAATAAAAATAATTTTAACTGAAAAAAAAAAAAAAGAAGAAGAAGAAAGAAAACAGGCATTTACTTTTAAGTTTACGGATTTTATTTTGCATCGAAGAATAAAACTGATCTTCTACATTTATTTAAAAATTACAAGGGGGAAAAATCAGCATTTTGCCTTTATACGAATATAACGAAGAAGTATCGCCTCAAAATTCAATAATGTCCTGAAAAGAAAAAAAAAGAAAAAAGAAACCGCAACTTATCTCTCACTCGTAAAATGTAAACATTCTCTCATCTTCTACGCTTCTACCCTATTTTAACAAAATCAATGCAGACCTCACGCACGCGCATAGGTGAGCAGGGTCACAGCTAACGAAAACAAACAATACCTTATTCATCTTTAATTTACTAATCAGAGCTTTATTTATTTAAATTTTTGAAGAAAATTCATGAAATGTAAAAATTTTAAATTAATTTTGATAGAATTTAATTTAAAGCTAACACAATTAACTTCTGTAAGTTATCATTATAATTTGCATAATATAATCAGGGTTCCCATTTCAAAAAAAAACTTTCTGAGGTCTATTTTAATGCAATTACTGGTCATAAAAAGATAACATAGTACATTTTAAATTGCATGTTCAAAAAGCATTTCACAGGTTTATATAATCATTTTCCCCTGACTTTTCCTGGCCTGTGAGAAAACTGCATAATAAAAATTAATATATCTTTTTATACCTGCAGAGTCAAGTAAAATTAAAAGGTATTACAAATTTTTACTAAGTGATTATTTCAATATAAAATATTAGTGAAGTGGCCACTTCATTTTTACATTGAAATGTAGTTAAAAAGAAAACCTCATTAAAATAATTTAACTATATTGATTAGCTTGAAACAATAATAAGGAAGACAAGTGTTATGAGATATTTTTCTTGATTAATACAGATAATAGGTTTTTTTTTCCTTTCTTGTGTAGGATGTCCCATAGAGTATTTTATGAGAAACCCTATAAAACACCAGAAAACAGTTTAAGATAATCCTTATTGCTGCTTTAAAGGTCCCCAGTAGTTAGATACCGTCCTTTCGTCTTCCCTATGTAATCCAATGGGATTTTTGTTACTTTATTTTTTAAAGAGATATCCTGATAATACAAATTTTTTCAAATTCTGTGTTTTGAATTCCACTTTTTGAACGTGTCAACTTTTATCTTAGTAAGCAATTTTTTTAAATAAATATTTAGACCCTTATGGAGGACTCCCTACTTATTGTCACTTATTATATAAGGAATTTTGCCCATTTTCCCATTCAGAAAATGCACAACTGTTGACAGGTTATCACTTTCTAAAAATTTATTTTCTGGATTTTTAACATTTCCTTTTTAATCTAAAAAATGCAAAATTTCCCATTGTGAAAATTCACATTTTACAACCTCAAAATATAGCTTTTAGAAAATGATAACCTGTTTAATAGTTGTGCCTTGTTTGAATGTGAAAACGTAATTTAAAATTATGTATTAGTTAATGAGTTATAATAGGGCAAAATTCTCCGTAGAATAGCTTGGCTTCCAGCAACAATAAGAGTCCTCTTAAGCTTGCTTAATGAAATAAAATATTTATTTTTTAATGGCATGCTCGAAGAATGGAATTAAAAAAAAAAAAAAAAAAAACTGAATTTGAAAAACTTTATTTTTGAATGAGATAGTCTGATAATACAAAGCAAAAAAAAAAATCTCACTGGATTACATAGGAAAGGAGAAAGGGAGGGTATCTGACTACCAAGGACCCTTAAGGAAATACTATACTAACGGATGATTGTAATTTTAATGTTGAAGAACATGCATTATTTATGTTGTAAAACTTTTTTCCTGGTAAATACTTTGAAGAATGACACATACATTCTGCCATTTATGCTGAATAAAAAAAACATAGTGACATAATCTGGAAATGCACTGTTTAGAATCTCAGGACACAAAAGAGCCCCCCCCCCCCCAAATTACTTCAATTTACATTTACTCTTGTTAATTATTGAAGAGGATTGCCTATTAAATAAATGAAGATGCTTGCATGCTCCTTAATGAACCTACAGGTTTTATTATTTTCTTTAAAGAATAAATTGATATACGATTTCAATAAACAACAGTTAGCATTTATAGAAATCAAATATTTATATCCATGGAAAAGCTCTTTTGGATAAGAAGCTTTTCTTAACAGTTTAACCATGCAAGTAACCTAATAAAAGTTTCATTCACATATACACATATATGAATAATCTAAGTAGTGCTTCTTAAGAGAAATTCGCTGTCACAAATATTCATGATTGAAGAGAAACTATGAATACTAATGAAAAATTACATTATACTGAAAACAATGAAATACTTATAAAACAATTGTGTTTAAACTGCTGTTTGTAAAAAGTGCAACACCATGAAGGAATCATCAGAATTAAATGAAATTTAATGCACAAACGACTTGTATTGGTACAAATAAATGACAAAATTTTCAAAGCAAAAAAAAAATAATTGTGTCCAAAATCAGTATTTGGTGTAGCCACCATGTGCTGCAATAAGTGTGGCTATACGACATGGCATGGGGTCAAACACATTTTGAATGTCTGCTTGTGGAAGATATTCCATATTGCTTGTATGCACAGCCAAAGTTTGTCTTTTGAAGCTGCAGAACACGGATCACGGGCGAGACGCTGACCAACCAAATAATCTCGCACGTGCTCATTAAAAAAAAAAAAAAAACTTTTTTTTCGGCAAGCTCCTAGGTTGTGAATTAACTAAAGTCCCTATATTGTGTTGTTAGGAATTTCCATTTAAAATGCATTACAGAATTATACCTATTTAAAACTAAATCTTCGTAGCTGCAAAGGAAGTAATGAAGGAAGCAATTGATCACGGACTAAGCATTGTGAATCAGACATTTTAGTTATTGCAAACATAATTATATTAACACACACATTTCCAATGAACAAAAATAAATATATTAATTAAATGAAGTTCACAGAGATCTTTCAAATACAAATATATATAGGCACTTACTATTGAGATTACTTGCCGGCAAGAGTGGAAATAACATTTAAAAAAAGAGGGGGGGGGGAGTTTGTTTCTAGTTCATATGAAAGAGGATGGGAGGAATGTGCAGTGACATCGGCTGATACCGGAGGCTTGGAGCAATCCCGGAGGATGGAGTGGGGGGATTTTGTAGATGTCCGGCTGGCACACTTATCTTGACACAGGAAGTCAGAATTGAATGCTGTAGTAAGGTTGGAGTAGTATGTATGGTGTCTCAAAGTTCCATATGGTTAGAGACAGGTATTTAAAATAATTATGAGTAAAAAGAGTTATTGACAACAGCATATTACTCAAGGAGAGGGTAGTCACAGCAGGTGGATACAGGCAGGAATTTATTTTACTCAGGCAGTTGTTTATTTTTCTCCTCTTTTCGTTTCGGGTCAGAGCTATCTCTCTTCCAAATGATCAACCCCTGCCCTCTGTCTCTCCAAGCTGCTCACAAAATCCCTCACTCCTCTTTGCTTCCCGTGATTTTTCATACCTCCCCCACAGCCATCAACAAATCTCCAATCTCTTGAGAGCTTCCTCCCACCAAAAAGGGGCTTGAAGGGGAAGACAGTAAATAGGGATGAAGGGGGAATAAAACAGTAAAAGGGCTAAAATTAAAGTTAAACAACTTCCTTCCTAATTTAGATATTTAAAAAGTAAAAGCAGATTCAGAATCAAGAAGAAAAACTGAATCTAAACATATCACACATAGTGGTAATCAGAAAATAATTACCTAGGGGAAAAAATATTATCATTTACTATTTACTAGCTGCCAACAATTCTTTTCTCTCTCTCTCCTTTTTTTTTTTTTTTTTTTTCTTCTTCTTTTAAGACTTTTTTTTTTTTTTTTTTTTTTTACAAAGCGATAAGGGTGTAATTCAAGTTGAAAAATTAGTAATTATTATGAATATCTAATTATTTTTAATTTCTAACTGAATCATTACAGTTATCAAACTGTCACAACACTCAATAGGAGACATATCCGGCAAATAAGCAGGCCAAGGAAGAAGTTGCATGTGTTGGGCTGAACAGAAGTCTCGAACATTCTTTGCAACATGTGGGTGTGCATTATCCTGCTGAAAGATAGCTCCAGGGATGCCTTGAAGGAAGGGAATGACTTCGGGCTGTAGCACTTCACGAACATAACTTTTGCTGAGATTACCCTCAATTCGTAGCAAATTGGATCGTCCATGATACGAAATCGCACCCCAGATCATAACTCTGGGTGTTCGGCCACTATGTCGTTCAATAATACACTCTGGAATGCAGCGTTGACCAGTATAGTGTCTAACACGAACACAGCAATCATGGTCCCACAAATTGAAGTGGGGTTCATCTGAAAGACAACTTGGTGCCAATCAGCTTGCCAGGCTCTGTGCTCATGAGCCCATTGCAGACGCAGCCGTTGATGGTTTGCCGTGGGGGGGATCCTATATAAAGGCACCCTTGCACACAGTTCATGGTAGAGCAGATTGACGAAGCCAACATTAGTACACTTGTAGCAGTAGACCAACGTCTGCCAACTGCCTGGAGGAAGTTCTATGGTCATTCATCGCCATGCAGATCAGGTGTCGATCGTCACTTGCTGACGTCACCTTCCGTCATCCACTGCCAGTTTTTCGCATTGTTCAGTGCTCATTGGCCTACTGCTTCCAAACTCGCATCACTGTGGAACTGTTCACTGCACATGAGTTGCTATTGCGCAATATGATAATCCTTCCCCGTTCAAACTCTGTAAGTTGTTGGAGTTTCTCCTTCTTCCATTGTGGAGGCATACTTAGGTTTCACTAACAAATAATCATTAACTATTTTCAACGTCCCACTACAGCCCTCTATTTATTCGCTTTCAGCATCAGTTCAGAGGGCATTGTGTGCATCACGCATGCACAGTGGCTCTGAAACTGTACTATTTTGCATAACATCTTATAATTGACATTTGCTGCAAATTTCATTTAATTCTGTGATTTCTTCATGTTGTTGCATTTTTTATAAACAGCAGTGTACATCTTGAACAACTGAAAAATTGTAACTGCTACATTTTGCATATAAAGAAAGAAAAAAAAAAATGTTGGGATATTTTTCTGTGCCAAGTAGACTAGATAAAAAGGACAGCACCTGATTTGGCGTTCTGAAAATATTATAATTGAAATTTTGCTAGTCATTCATACTAAAAAAATTTATTGGTTGGCAAACAATTTATTGGTGAGAAGAGTATTTCAAAATATTTACTTAATGAGGTGATAAGGGTTATTTTAGAAATCCATTGGAACATTATGAAATTATTGCTTGATTGCATCATCCAAATCCATTGGGAATTTTTTTTTGAACTGAGTAAATGACCTGAGAAAAGATTAAATTTAAATTGCTTTTTGATTACAGAAAATGGATTGGATTCAGCACAGTGAATTAGATGGTATTTTTTATTTTTAAACAAAAAGTGAAAATTGAATTGTGATGAATGCACTCAAGTTTAATAAGGCTTGTGCATTTCTGGATGTGATGAAATCTCTCTGGGTATTAATGCAATAATATATACAGCTATTTTAGGAAGAAAAAAAAGAATGCATGTCTATTCCATAGTCCTGAGCCTCGGTAAGCAAGCATTAATTGAAATGATGTGTCAGTAGAGTTCAATACATGCTCCATAAATATGACTACATTGACTCAAACCTCATTACAAACAAATCTTCAGAGGCTTTCAAAAATAAATAGCTGCTCAAAATATATTTATATAGCTGTCAAAATTTTTAATTTTTAAATCACATTTATCACCAGTATTTAAAAATAGGAATCTGTCACCGGTATGAAGTTTCTGTTGAAAAATAATAAAGACTAGTCACCTATGTATTTATTAGGACTTCAGCACAGGCAGGCTTTTCACTTCCATTATCAACTACCTTCTGTGCTGCTGTCTAAAGTCGATCTCCACGTAACATACAATTTTCCTATAAAAAATTGACATATTTTTTGACCAATTACAAGACACTAACATGCATGGATGACAGAGAAACGTGGAGGATAACCTATAAACTATTTACGAAGGTGAATTATCTCATGAGCCTCTGTGTGTCTAAAAAGAGTAGAAATAGAATGAAAACTATAGCAGAAAAAAAACTTCATATTTTGATGAGGCGATACTAAGTATAAAATTTAAAGCTTATTTAAATGGTTAGGTAGAAAGGATAATGTAATTTATTGTAAAATAAAAGTTAGTTTCATGATGCTATTAAATAAGATTTTAGATTTACAAAATAACTTATTGCCTCTAAAATTTTATAAGTATTAAAATTGCTTAATTATTTAATACATTTTTTGCATTTTAAAAATGGGATTGTTAAGTTTAAATTTTAGAAATTTGTACTTATAGGAAATGTTATGCTATATCTAGTTAGTTGGCCTAGTAGGGAAGGTTATGACTAATTGTTTGCCCTGGCATCTGAGAAATAAACTTTTTAAAATTAGAATTTTGTTCTCCAAGTTTTTTTTTAATTAAATATGCAAGTGCTCCTTGCAGTTTTCACTAAAGGTTGCAATTAATTATATCACCTATGAGATAACCTTCTTTGATAACTATATTTTCCTATGAACTTACAGGTAAAACAATCACAAGCACACACACACACACACACACAAAAGCTTTAAACATCCTGAAACTTTTTTTTTTTTTAAGTGTGAAATCGAGAAATTTAAAGTTATATATGTAATGAATTATTATTTACTGGAGAAGAGAGAGATGTCAGGTGTAGCACACAAGGATTACTAGGAATTTTTCAGGAACATCTTTATTTCTTCATTAATACTAAGTCAGGACAGAGTAGAAGGTGAATGGAGGCAGTCATATGGATCGGCGATCATTATACGGCACATAACATCGGGGCTCCACGGCTTCTAGCCGCTGGACTCGTATAGGATGCTTTTAGGACTGGCCTAATTTCAGAGGAGCGAGCTACGTTAAGTTTATTAGCACTAGCAAATTGTGGTCTGGTCTAAATTTTGGCGAGTTCCATCTTTTAAACCTTTATTTTTTGGCATAATCCGGCACATTTCCAACCTCCTCCCATTTTCTTTAATTGGCTTAACACGTCTTCTCTTTGTTCCTTATTGGTTGCACTTTTGTTTTTCCATCTGGAACCTTAACCCACCAATTCATTAATACAATTATTTATTGCTTAATATTTGACATAAAACCTTAATTTAGAATCACAAATCTTCTATTTCTTTTAATATTGCTAATTAAATTCTTTTATTGAATCTTTCCAGTGTCCGATACTTTTTTATTGCTCATTAAACTTATTTATAGGATATTTCCAGATATCAAAACGCTTGAATGATTAATTTATTTATTCATTTTGGACTGATTGCAATTGCAATTTCCGTTCGTTATTTTTTATACTTTTAGAGTAATTTACAGTTTAATATGAAATTTCCTTTCTTTTTTGATTTCTGAGTTATAAAATCTTCTGCTAGGAAACAATCTTTACAGGGGCAATTATGAATTATTAGCAATTATAATTTCGGCTAGCGATTTTTATACCTTTAATTTGGATTTTTTAATAATTTAAATTTATTTATTTTTATTCCTTTCATATAATTTAAAGAAAAGGTCACTCAACAATTGTTGTAAGGAATACAATCAAAACACAAAAGCGGCTAAAACACTATGTGGCAGAAAGTCAGTCCAGTGTAGCAGAAGAAAAAAAAAAAAAAAAAAAAAAAAAAAAAAAAAACACACACACACACATTTTTACCAAGAATGAATGAGCAAGGTTTTTTTTTCAAATAAATTCACTTTATTAATTTGATAATAAAAATCAACACACATTTTTACTAAGAATGAATGAACAAGTTTTTTTTTCCAATAAATTGACTTTATCAATTCAATAATAAAAATCAAAAAACAAACTTATTTTGAAAAAGTTTTGTGTGTCTGCATAAACAAACACAAAAACTTCCAATATTTTGAAGAAATTCTCAATAATTTCAAAATCATTAAATGTACATATCTGAAAACCAAATTATAGAAATAGAAGGCAAAAAATTTTATAATAAGACTGATAACATTTTAAAAACAAATAGTAAATTCTCAATTATTCCTTAAATTGGCTGATTCTGCAAGCAAATACAAATACTAATCATTTTCTTAGATTTTTTGCCAACACATTTTTCCCCTTTAACATTTATTGTAATAAATATAAATCATAATTCATCGCAAAAAACAAAGAAGCCTATGGATAATCCGCAAAATTAAGTCACATTAAATTTATTTATGAAATTTAGAGTACTGTGGTTTTAACCCTTTTGAAACAATTAGAAAAAAAATGTTCTGACTTTTCTAATAATGCAATAACACAGGTCTACAAAAATAATATTGTCAAAGTTTGATTTGAAAATTTTAGCTGATGCATATGTTTTTTAGTGTAACTGAAATAAAATAATTACAAAATAAAAAGATCTTTTTATATACCATGTTTTTAAATTTTTTATTGAATCATATAAACACTACCGAAGGCAACGGGAACATGGAACAATTGGATAAAAGTGTTAAAAAAATTCATTGCTCTCGTGTTTTGAGCTGTTATAAAAGTTTCAAATGGCTATCTAGCCGGGAAGTTAGTTAAAATTGATTGCAAGCTTTGTACTGATAACGCTGTCGAAGGCAGCAGAGCAGGGTCCCGAAGCAATTGGTTAAATATATTTAAAAATGTATTTTCACCGTATTCTGAAAGTTTCAAATGTCTAGCTAGTCGGGAAGTTGGTTAAATAAATTTTCTGTTGAATCATATAAACGATTCCGAATACAGTAGGGACATGAAACAGTTGACTAAAAGTATTAAAAAAAAAATGTATTGTTACCGTGTTCTGAGCTGTCCTGAAAGTTTCAAATGTCTAGCTAGTCGGGAAGTTAGTGAAAAATCGATTGCAAGCTTTGTACTGGTAACGCTGCCGAAGGCAGCAGGATTCTGAAGCAGTTGGTTAAAAATATTTTAAAAATGCATTTTCACCATGTTCTGAACTATTCTGAAAGTTTCAAATGTCTAGCTAGTCGGGAAATTAGTTAAATAAATTTTCTGTTGAATCATATAAACGCTGCTGAAGGCTGTAGGGATTGAACAGTTGACTAAAAGTATCAAAAAATGTATTATCACTGTATTCTGAGCTATCCTGAAAGTTTCAAATGTCTAGCTAGTCGAGAAGTTAGTGAAAAATCGATTACAAGCTTTGTACTGGTAACGCTGCCGAAGGCAGCAGGAACCTGGAGCAGTTGGTTAAAAATATTTAAAAAATGCATTTTCACCGTGTTTTGAACTATTCTGAAAGTTTCAAATGTCTAGCTAGTCGGGAAGTTAGTTAAATTTTCTGTTGAATCATATAAACGTTGCCGAAGGCAGTGGGGACCTGAAACAGTTGACTAAAAGTATTAAAAAAATGTATTTTCACCGTGTTTTGAGCTATCCTGAAAGTTTCAAATGTCTAGCTAGTCGGAAAGTTAGGGAAAAATCGATTGCAATCTTTGTACTGATAACACTGCCGAAGGCAGCAGGAACCCGAAACAGTTGGCTAAAGGTATTAAAAAAATGCATTTAAACCGTATTCTGAACTATTCTGAAAGTTTCAAATGTCTAGCTAGTCGGGAAGTTAGTTAAATAAATTTTCTGTCGAGTCATATAAATGCTACTGTAGGCAGTGGGACCTGAAACAGTTGACTAAAAGTATTAAAAAAATGTATTGTCACCGTGTTTTGAGCTGTCCTGAAAGTTTCAAATATCTAGCTAGTCGGAAAGTTAGTTAAAAATCGATTGCAAGATTTGTACCTGACAAACAAACAAGAATCGAAGTTAATAAAAACATGGTAAAATGAAGCCGTTTTTATGTATCAAACATAGATTTTTGTCAATACAGGATATCTACCAACACAATTTCTTCAATTTCCTTCTTTTATAGTATTTTTCTATAATTAATCATTGAAACATACTATAAAAGTTACCGTATATTTTTTTTGGTAGAAGAGTTACCAAAGAAACTGTCAGCAGACATCCTGTATTAAAAAAAATCTATAAATGATAGAGAAGAACTGGCTACAGTTTTAATTTCAGCAGACCAAAAAACAAAGATTAGCCAGAATTTTAGAGGTAGACCTATGTAACTGAAGAAATTGCCCACTATCTTGCTTGTTTTTGTGATATGCCTGCATTTTTTTCACTTCAAATACAATAAGATAATTTTGTCTATGATTCAGTTCATGCATTAGAAAATCCTGTATATTGAAAACAAGATACTGTTCCACAATACATTTGAAAGAATTAACATAACGTTCATTGATCTCGCACTAAAACCAAACATTCAAAAAAATTTCCCCCTTTGTTTTAATCAATTTTTAAACTTTTGGACTCTGTTCAATAGATAGAAGCACTACTCTGAAATTTAACAAACAATATTTCACAAAAAGTCAAATATAGAAGTCATTTTAAATTCCTGAGTAGGCACGAGTCCATAGTCGCTGATTTTAATGGTGCAATTGTATCTATTTTTATTTCACCTGAAACAGCTGTTTCTTTCTTTCTTAGAAAATGCAGAGTGAACATTACAGGGTTAAAGCCAACATAAATGTTAGACTTTTGAAATTTCTTAAAACGAGAATAAATTTATAAATCATTAACTGACAAAACGAAACTTTAACACAAAAAAATTTATTAATTGTAATATACATCTGATACATAAATTTTATAAAATATTTACTATGTTCAGTCCCAAGAACTTTTTTTAAAGTGGATAAAAGAAAAGTTGATGTCTTGAATTGTTAAACAATTTCATATTTTTCTGTATTTAAAACAACTTCCGAAAAATAATCTACTGATTGATTTTCAAGTGTTAATACATCAGTAACCTGAAATAAATAAATAAAAAAAATTACAGTATAATAAAATAATGTAGGAATAAAATACTTAAATGCAAATTTCTGAAATCATGATTAAAATAAACGAAATTGAAAAAGTAAACTACTGTCAGTACATATCTTGTGGTTTTGACATTTTAATATGTCCTTTACACAAATAATATTCTCAGATTCATTACATTGAAATAATTTTTTTTTTTTTTTTTTTTTTTTGTATAATTTGTTTCAGAATAATTTACTTTTTTATCACAATGAAAAAAAAAAAAAAAAAAAAAACCAATCATTTCAGTTTAGTAGAAAATGTTTTACAGCATAACATTGTTAACATAACTGAAGAAAAAAATTAAAGTTTGTCAGCAGGTTAAACTAAGAAATATTTTAAAATGTGGCTTTATGTTTAAGTTTAAACTCATACTTTAAACCAAATTAATTTTAAGAAGAATAAAAAATGATCAGGAATTGAGTCTGTGTCCTTGCATAACGCACTAATGCTCTATTATTGAACTATGCCAGTCAACATCTGGCTGATGCCGTGTTGACTTCCTACTCTCCGATTGTTTCAAATAAGGCAGATATACTAAAATGCTATGGCAAAATAGATATTTGATTTTTTCAAGATAGGTACAGGTATAAAATCTTAATTGAAAACATTTCTTTAAGAAATATTTTGACAAAGGTTGAAAATTATGTATTTCAATTCCACTTACTTCTTTTTTCAATATGTTTATAACTTTCTGAAACAGAAAATAATTTCACATAATATGAATTTTTGATAATTAAACTGACTGTTTTTAAGCACAGAATAAATGCAAAGCTTTATTGTTGGTTGGCAAAATTGTACATCTTCAGTTCATTCTATTATAAACATGAGGATAAAGTAAGTAGCAGGAGCATACGATATACCCACATATTTTCAAAAGTAATTGAACAAAAAGACTAAGTCTGAAACCCTCACTGTTATGCAGCTCTTTGAAGGGTCCTTGGTAATTAGATAACCTCTTTTCTCCTTTCCCATGTAATTCCAATGAGTTTTTTTTTTTTTTTTTTTTTTTTGTATTATTCAAGATATCTCATTCAAAAATAAAGTTTTTCAAATTCTGATTTTTGAATTCCACTCTTCAAACATGTCTCTTTTTTAGGGAGCAACTAAATAAATATAAATTTTATTTCCTTCGGCAAACTTAAGGGTCTAATTTTCAATTACAAAAATAAATATTTATTGAAAAAAGAAA
The DNA here is from genome assembly GCA_963930645.1 of Salticus scenicus. NCBI lineage: Eukaryota > Metazoa > Arthropoda > Arachnida > Araneae > Salticidae > Salticus > Salticus scenicus. The sequence goes on from OZ005652.1 coordinate 304,706,716, forward strand.
GTCTTTCTAAGATAAAAAGTGAAATGTTTAACAGTAGAATTCGAAAATATTTTTATAGGTATCTTGATAATACGAAGCAACACAAATTCCACTGGTTTACATGTGAAGGAAGAAAGAGGGAATCTGATTGTGAAAAACCCTTAAGAATTTATGTATATTTCTGACCAATTAATATCTTAGATAAATCTAGAAGAAAGTTTTCTGATGGCTACAGCATATTAATTTATTTTCAATTTCATTTCTAAAGGGGTTGTACACTTTCTAAATAATCAGAAATACTGAGGACAAATAGAATTCAAGAAGAGAAAAATACTACGAATATCACATGTAGAGATAGATTTAGCAACTGAAGCTTTTGCTCCCCCCTCCTCTCCCCCAGCACATTATCCAACAATGAAATGTACTGAAACTATTGGGTATTGATCAGTTATTTCAATTCTTTTAATCTAACTTTTTGTGCACAAGGCAGTTGGCTCAATCTTTATTCTATACTCAACCTTACAGGAAAAAGAAAAAAATTATTTTAAACAAAAAAATTTAATTTTAAAGAATCTTGTTTAAACATGACATAAACATGGCTTTTGTTCAAATGTTTCTTATGACTAATAATCATGATTACCTGCCATAATTAGATAATGACAGATTAATCACATGATAGATTCTACACACCACAGTGATAGCTACATAAAGAATAATGTATTAAATATTTATAACCTTAGTAATGATGGCAATATAGAAATAATTTACCTTGAAATTACAATAAGACTGTGAACACTCGAATTGCACACGTATTGGAAAGAAATCTGATGGTTTTCCAGGACAGGAAAATTCCATGGAACCAGATTTGTTAGTTTTGGAAATTACAGGCAGAATCCATGAAAACCTGTTTTTCCGAGTGTCCATTTCATACATACCATCACATTCAGACACTACAGGTGTACCACTGCAAAAACAAAAAATAGCATGAATAATTTAAAAAATCATTTACCGAAATCATAAAAGAAAAGAAAAAGTCTGATTTTAAATAAATAAGATTGAAAACAAAAAACACATTACACTTTCTAAGCTAAGAAGTAGAAAAGTAGTCACGAATTAATATAAAACAAAAATAAAAATCTAAAAAATATAATTAAAGGAATCTTAAGAAAGAACACTTAATTTACACTACTTTCAGTTTCATAAGAAGTTTTTTTTTTTACTCCAGAAAAGTTTTATTGCTTTAACAAATTAAGTTTTAAAAATTGATTTGCAAATTTTTGTAATAGTTAAAGCTATTCCTTATTATATTATTGCTTATTTGAATTATTGTGTTTACACAATAGTATAATTTTTTCATAAGCCTTAAAGAACTTTGCAATATAAACAAGCAGACTACGTTTAATATTAAAAATCAAAGTACTAGGCAGCAGTTATTATGTTATTAGGCAGCAAATCATAAGTACGATTTTATATATCTAACAATATATCATATAGAAGAAAAACTCCTTTTGCTATTTAATATAAAAATACATGAGAAAACACTGCAATAATAACTTCAAATTTCAAAGATTTGTTAATAAAGTACTAATAATAGAGTTCGTGTTTACTCTCATTTTCTGTGTAAATTTTGAAAAATAAAAGTTTAGTGACACACAAATTTTAGAATAGCAAGTCAGTAAACTGACTCACTAATTATTTGTCCATTAAAAAAAAAAAAAAGAAAGAAAAATATATAATACATTCACAAAACACGCATATATTAACTTTTTTTTTTTACATACACATTCCTTCCTTTTACGGGCCCTAATTTTTTTTTAGTGGTCAAACTGACTCTCAGTTTTTACCCTTACATTTTTATATCAATTGACTCAATTTTATTTCTAGTGAGTCAAACTGACCCACAAAATTTCAAGTACTATGCAAAACCTGAATAAGGAAACACATTTCAATCTAAAGTTTAAATTTTAACCCTTTGTATCCCACCGGAAGTTCCCAAAGTCACATAAAAAAAATTCCTCAATATAGCCTAAATTTACTACAGGATTTCATCGGAACTTCAAAGTCCCTATATAGTTTAAGCTTTCCCTATAGTTAAGCTATAGTTTAACCTTTTGCCGTTCAGTGTTCCACTACATGGAACACCTAACTTCACTAGCTTCTCCAACCGTTAAATTCAATTGCAAATGCATAAAAATAGGTTTATTTTTTACTTTGAACTTTCCTTTTCATCCATAGATGGCACCACCACACAAGGCAATCTATGATATTTACCTGGGACGCATTATTTTAAATCCTCATATTTACAAGAAATTTTGTATATTTTTTTATGATACAAAAAAGATTTCTATGTTATATCGTTGGCTGTACTCTGAATTATTTATTCTATATTACTTTAAATTTTTTATACAGGAAACATACGAGGAATTGTTGAATAAAATAAGGTGTTCCATCTCCTGGAATACTGCGACACTAGCGCTTTTCATATTATGCAACCGAAAACAACGATGAGAGAAGACAATTGTGTTTACGTGCTCAAGCTATCAGATGCTGTGAGGGAGGGTTGGTTGTTTATATATATATATATATATATAACAAAAAAAAAAAAAAAAAAAAAAAAGAAATGCACAAAACTAGTTTCATGTGCAAAACCTGCAATGTTGGTTTGTGCTTCTACCAAAAGAGTGTGATGTGCTTCCAAAAATTTCATGAAGCTAAAAAATTGACTAATTGTAAATATTTTTGCACATAGGACTTGTGTATATATATATATACTAACTGTAAATATCAAAATATTTCATAAAAAATCATATAACCAAGATTTTTTTTTTTTTGGGGGGGGGGGGGGGAGGGAGGGAGGGAGAGTAGAGTAGCAGGCCTCCCCGTGATGCACCATGGGTCATGCTAAATTTACTACACAGGTATAATACAGTGTTTTTTAATTTATATGCAAAATCTTCTACTCATTTATGTGCTTCACTGCGATGCTCTTAGACGCACTTTTCAGAGCTCTAGTGGCGCAGTGTTCCCGCTGATGGAACACCCACAGATTCAAAACGGTAAGTACTATCTTTACGAAATTATACCTGTGTACTCCTTTAGACTTAAGTAGATAGCCTACAACTTTTTTTGTCGAAATTCCAACTTTAAGGGGTAGTGCACTGTAAAGGGTTAAGCTAAATTTAACATGAGATGTTTCTCATGCAACAAAGAAATAGAATAAAAAATTTCAAACTTTTTCCAAAAATAAGGTAATTTGGGCTATAAAGGGTTAAGTAAATTAAGTGTTTGAAATATTTTTTAATGTTTATAATTAGTATTTTAATTAATTGCAATATGTATTTCTTCCAAAATTTTGATATTTTTGTTTATTGAAAAGTTATGATTTTTAATGGCATCAGCGGTTATATTAAACATAAATAAACACCTCTCAGTTGCTTTGTTAGCTATATTAATTCGTACTCTGCTATTACTCCTATTAAAAAGAAGAAAAAAAAAAAAAAAACCTTTGAAATAAATATATGACTAAATATAAGATTTATTGTTTTATGGAGGGAAAAAATCGGGAATGAAAGGGTTAAAAAGATTCTTTTGAATAAACAAACATGAATCAATATATTTTAAAAATTTACTTTCAAAATTCTAGGTTTTAAGAATCTAAATATAAAATTTAAAGCACTTTTTATCATACAGTATTATATTGTTTTAAAATAGCAAATTTCTTCTTTAAATAAACTGATGAATTTAGTACCATTAGAACAAAGCTCAATTTACTCTTTAAATCATTTTAGTGAATCTTTCTAGATGCAAAAACTGTATTTAAATAAAAATATTTTTATATACAAACAAAATGAGGAATCTGTATATATTTTGGAGCTCAGGTTGCTAATTACAGATTTATTAAAATCACCAGGGAATAGGTCAGACCCCTATGAAGGTGGATGCAAAGAATTTTTTAATTACTTTTTTTTTTATAGTTTTAACAGAACATTTATTCAGTCGGTGGTTCATTTGGAAGTTGTAAAATCATTCACTTTATTTGTTTGACTTTCCTAAATTGTATTACCTCTTGTTTTCATAAAATGCATGTACATGTTTTTAAAATTTAAAAATTTTAAAACGTGGCTTTTACTAGCAAATAATAAATATGTTATTTCTAAACTTAATCTGCTTAAATTAATTATTATTATTCAAATTTATTACAGTATGGAACCATTTATTCAAAAACCAATTATCAGGAATCTAATTTTTAAATAATTAACTCCCAATTTTAGAAAAAAAAAGAAGAACAATTTTCTAAATTATTTTTATAATTATTTGTTTTTATTACTATATTCAACAGAAGAAAGTGTTGGTTTCATACAAATTTTCGATTTTTGGTTTTAAATTTATATATAAATAAAATGGGGAATCTGTATACATTTTGAAGCTCAGGTTGCTAATTACAGAGTTACTAAAATCACCAGAGAATAGATTGGTTAACACATTGGTCCAGAACATGGATCGACCATTTTTAGAAAATGTATGTGTGAAAATTTTTTTGTAGCAATTGTATCACAGGAACTACTATACCGAATTTTACATGAATTTATATGTAGTTGCACCTTGACATAAATAAGTGCCTATCAATTTTTGGTGAAAATTGCCTAGCAGGTGACATTGCCATCCCATTTGTCATAAATTTTAGTATGGCAGTATGACAAAATTTCATATAAATGTGCACAATTTGAATGATTTTCAATGAATTGTTATGAAATTGAAAAGAATTAGTTATAATAGAAACAATTACCCAGGAAAAACTTTTTTGTGTAAGTAGGGGCATTGTTTCTCTCTTTAACCATGTGCACTCTACAAAAATGATCAATTGAGATAGCTTTGATGATGAGCAATTAGTTATCCAGAAAGACCAAATATACAGAATGATTTTGCCCAAATCCTTCAGGATTGCCTCTAATGTAGCTGAGTGTTTTGAACATAATTCATCAATTTATCATAACGGCATGCAAGAAATTCACTACACTGCCAAAAGGCAAACTACCATATATTCAAACTTAAATTTACAAATACCTCATTTATTTCTTAATTACAAATAAAACGTAAGCTAAAATTACATCGGTTGTATGCACCAACAACCATCTATTGGAAAAGTACTGCTTTGTAACTTCAGTTTTTGATAATCTTTTATTCTCTAACGGTTTATTGTGATTTTTTTCCCCCGAGGTTAGTCCTCCAGCTAGTTTAAAACATGCTATTTTAAAGCTGATTCCCCCCCCCCCCCTTTTTTTTTTGATTAATAGTAATTTTAACTATGAAACAGTAACTGGTGAAGAGAAAAAAAAATAATAATCAGAATATATTTTTAAAAATAACTTTTCTTTTCAGACTATATGCATTAACTTACTTTACTGGAATTTGAATTTCAACATCATTTAATTCAAGCTTTTCCATTTGTAATTCATATTCAATGTTAACATCACAACCTCCACTACCATTTTCAGATGGCCAGCAATTAACTGAAAAATAAAGGGAAAAAGTAACATTAGCAGGAGAGAGAAGGGAGAATTATATAAAATGAAGGGATTCTATACATTTTAATACAATTCAAAGTCAAATTTCCATGATTTTGAAGCAACAAATGAAACACTGTAAATGTCTTTTTTTTTTTTCTTTAACTGACAACCATGATCAGCATTATAAGCAACAAAAGTGCAAACCCACAAAGTCACTTATATCCATTAGATATCTAAATTACATCCAATGATCCATAAAAGGTACAAAATATCTTAAGAATATCCATTAAAAGTCCTGGATATCCTGAACTAATTATAGATATCTATTAGATGTTTAAATGGAGACTAAATTTAGACGCGCTTTTTTCAATGTCTAATAGATGTAACATGTTAGATCAAAACAAGATTTAAATATTTTCGATATGTATTAGATTTAACAAGTTCAATTATTGGATATCTGGAGATTTATCGGATATTTAACAGACATCTAATGGATGTAAAAAAGAGTGATATTTGTCGTACTAATAAATATCTGTAGGATGTTTATAGATGTTTAATGGATCATTTTAAAATTTTTATAGATGTCTTATGGATGTAAGTGGCTGTGTGGGAATGTATTAAGGAATTATTTATTTCATGAAGATCCCTGTGGTGGGTTACCCTTCATTTTTCTAAGTAAATGTAAGGGCTTTCTAAGTATCGCTAAAGACAAGATAAAATTTAATATGGCATTAAATGAAATGTAGAAACCATATTATACAATTTAATGCACAATACACAATTTCTGACCAACTGGAATGCTTTTACAAACTAGTTAAATTTTTAAAGGAGAGCATTTTGTACATATTGATGCACATTTTCTAAAAATTACGTAAAATAATGCTACACACACACACAAAAAAAAAAAAATCAACAGAACATTTAAAGTTTATTTTGTTTTCTTCTAAAAAACTTTGTAGCATTTATACAATTGAAAAAAATTAATTTTTCAACTAGCAAACCTGTGCGAAATTTTCGCACTTTATTTCTTTACCTTTAAAATTTTAAACATAAAATATTATACCAATTTCACCACCTAATTAAAATTATAGTTTACCAGAAGCAAAATTATAATTAGAAGTAAATTAATATTGTGCAATAGTGAAACCAAAATCATTCAAAGAAAGGTTTCAAAATAAAATTCATGGTTGATGACCCATTTTTCATACTTCCGCAGGCAGTACAGTTTTAGTGTAGGATCCCCAAGACTCCTTTTAAATTTTTGTCGCCATATTGGCGATGATATTTTATTTATTTGTTTTGGCATAATTTTTTGCTTAAAAAACCTAATTCCTATTTTGTTTATACTTTTTATGATTGCATTCTTTAGTCAATTTATAGTAATAATTCATATTTTGTATCTATCTTGAACGTATTGCTAGGTTTAAAATGACACTTGCAAAGATTCTGAAGAAGCAACTTTTGAAAATACATTTTTCTATAAAATGGTCTCATAAGACAAATGTCATATTTTCTTTTTAGATCATTAAGTTAAGACCACATGCTTAAATATTATCCATTTATAAATAATATTTTTTTATCCTTGCGTATTTTATTAATTATATCACTATCGTATTGTTTTGACAAAATGTAATCGTAATTGGTTCATGTTAGAGAAATATTATATAGATTGTTCTGAGACAAAATTGCAAAATTTTCTAATTTTTCAAAAGAGAAAAATTCCCCATATTTTATATGGTCTTGTCAATGCACGCAACAGACTCACTGTTGCACTTAGGTTTTCTCAAGAAGTTGCTCTCTTTTTTTTTTTTTTTTTTTTTAACTCCTGGTGCTTCACTCTGAATAATTTCTGCCCATACAGGGAACTATTCAGAGATTAAATTCTAAATTAAAACCTTTTTGGCTTTTTATTTATTTTCTGTAAAATTTTTGCTTTTCTCAGTTTTGTTGGAGGTAAGCATTGGTCGTGACCAAATGCAGGTACTCCTAAGCACCTCGTTTACTTGACCTGAATTTTTGAAAACAATATTATTCTTATTTTTTTATACAGGATCATCAAAAAGGTTAAATATATATTTTGAAAGCTCATATTTCTAAAAGGAATTGAGTAAATGCAATAATAGTCTTTTTAAATACTTTCGCAAGTGTCCAAGATTTTTAAATATATTGGTATGCAACCATGACTATAACTGTTGCACAGCAGTGATGGAAGGTGGAAGAGGTCTTCGCTAGGATTTCCTCCAGTACAATGGCAACTGTTCAGGAGAAAGCTTAGCATCCAAAAAGTCCCAATTTAATACCCATTGACTTCATTTTCTAGGATTATGCCAAGAAAATTTTTTACAAAGTAAAGGTACAGGACTTGACATATTTACAGGAGCAAATTGTCGATGCAATTGCCACAGTGATGCCGGACATGTTCCTTAACACATATGGTTAGATATTAATTATCGACTTGATATGTGCAGAGCAACCAATGGTGCTCATACTGAAATTATTATGGTAAAATTCTATTAAATTGTGTACATTACAACAAAGGAATTATTTGTTTATGTTAAGTATTTCATTAAATATAATTATATGAAATGTGTCCAATCTTTTTCGATGACCATGCATTTCAAGATGAATGCTGAATAATTTCATTTAGAGCAAAAAATATTCTGGGCCAAAAACTGAACCTGAAACACATGGCTTAACATGATACCACTGTAACCCAGACACTCAACTAACATATTTTCTCAAGGTCAATTTCATTCGTGCATTTTTAACACACCTGAACAATGAGAAATACAACCATGAAAAATACCACTCACAATGGATTGCAAAATATATTTAGACTTTAATTTTTCACTTTAATTTAATAACAATAAATTATGAAGGAGTCTAGCACATTAAGCTGTAGATCCCAGTTTCAATTCCTGGCCCAGGATATTTTCCACTCTAAATAAAATTAATAAACTTTCATCAACAAATTTTTTAAATAAATTGAAGTGAAAAATCTGTTAAAGACAGATTTTAATCAACTAGGTGAAAATGCAACAATTACATATTTTAATAGGTGAAATACAGCATACTAATAGAAGGTTTGACCACTCATATTATAACTGACAATCCAAATAATACCAAACATTTTTGAATTTACATGAAAAATTTTCAAATACTGTCCAGATAGGCAAATTTAATTACTTAAATTTTTCAGTAAGAATCTAAAATTTTTGTTTGTTATTGTATCCCACTAAAAACTGCATTCACTATGACCGGCAGATGTGACAGTAATATCAATAATTCTTTTGCACACATAAATAAAGAAGGTATACAAATGCATGCTATTTAAACTATTTCTAACTGTGTAAAATTTTGGCTAGTAGAAATTTCATTAAGTTTGAAACAGTATGTTCTTCTGCTCCAATATGATAATATTTCATTTTCTTCTCTCAGCATGGGCTAACATCTTTTATTCAGTGCTTATCTTTTTTCAGTGTGCCATTTCACTGCATATTTTGTATATGTTTCAACTTCTTTTGTTTGTCTGTTATGGACATATTTCTAGTTATAATAATTCAATAGTACTCTTACTTTATTAACATTTATATCAAATTCTACCTTTTCAGTGAATTTTGAAAAAACAATAAATGGTTCCACGGCATTTTAAATTTTGCTAATGTACTTTCATTCTTTTGTTGATTTTATTTTTTCTCTACTGCAGTAGGTAAATTTTATTGAAGATAGCATTGCATTACTTTGAAAACACTGCATTTTATAAAGAAAAATCATACAAAGTTGTTAAAAAAACCTCTATATCTCTATGAATATACATGCTACTCTCATACAATGGATATAGATAATTAAAAGAAGCAACTAAATCATATGTTACAGCTATAACATATTTCAAGCATCATATTTTAATTGATCTACTTTTTTTTTCTCATTAATCTAATCTGTTTTTTTTTTTTTTTTACTTTCAGAACAAAACCCTTTGCTGAAATATATGTAGCACAATATGCTTTTTAGATCCCTGAAGTTCTAAAAAGAATCCTTTAAATATTTTGCAAAGTCTAAATTTCAAAGTGTACGAATACTTTTTATCCATACAGTGTATATCCACAATAATTTAATGACAATTATTATAAAAATAAAAAAAAATGCAGCAGAAGCAACATTTAAATAGATTAAAATTTAACTTTAAACTATAGCATTAAATATTTCATACTTAATAAAGGCACAAAACTTTCATCAATAGTTTGAAATCTCCATTTCAAAACACCAACATCAACTCCTATAGGAAATGGTTTGGCAGCATTTTTCATGCCAATCATATGGGAGTTTCTAAACAATTCTTTGTCAATGTTAGGATGTGTCTAAAATAAAGAGTGGTTAAATTAAGTTAAGTACCTTAAAACATCAAATGATCAACAAACAACAAAAACAAAACTGCAAACTAAAATGAAATTATTCCTTTTTTTTTCCCCCCCATAAACCATATAAAAAGTAGCAAATAAATTTGTATACAAAACAGTGTCGAAGCTAAGTTTAAAATTTCTTTAACAAAAAAACTGAAATCAGGAAAAAACTTTAGCAAAATGTTAAAATAATACTAGGCTTATGAATAGCATTGACAAACTATTTATTCTATATGTTTCCGTTTTATTTGCATCTTTCAATTAAATTTGAAAATTTAATCATGATGTCTTCAATAACACAGGTCTGTAAAAAAACTTTTTTAGCTGCATGAAATTTCTTTTTGGTAAATTATGTTTCTAAGGATGGCGAATCCAGAAATAACTTCCATTTTTACCTATTGCATACCAAACATTAGCAAAATAAAGAGGTTTGCAATTAAAAAAACTTTAATTTTATTACATTAAATTAAACATATTCTTTCTTATAATTAAGTAAACAGTTCCTTTATGATATATTTAACATATGTGTTCACTATTTTTGCCTTTTTGTGAAAGCTTTTTTTTTTTTTTTTCCTCACCACTTTCTCCTCTAACACACTTTCTCCTCTAACACACTTTCACTTTTATCCCTAATACTGCCCCCTACATCCCTCATATTTTCAATTGTGTATTTTTTTACCTTTAGTTTTACTTTTATAATATTGTTTTAAAGTAAGAAACAATTAATAAACATGTTTGTAAAATGAATTATAGAATACCAATTTAAACAAATTTCACACAAAATTCAACCAAAAATATACATTTTGCAACTAAACTAGGTGCGATCAAACTCTTACTTTTTTTTTTTTTTTGGTTTCATCAAGTAAAAATCTATAAGAAAGTCAAAAAATCCTATGCAGATTTTTTGGTTGCAGACCTGTGTAATTATTACACAGTAACTAATAAATTTTTTTTAAATGGAAAGATAATAACTGTACTTATCATTAATACAAATTTAATTCTAATACAGTACAAGCCATTCGGGAACAGTATTATAATCAAACATAATTGTTATAATTAAAAGTAATTTCAGCATGTAAAGCTTCAAAAGTAATTTCAGTTTCTATGCTAACTAACGAAGAATCGCAACTTTTTGGGGTCCCGCGGCTGGATGATCACCGACCATCAGCACTGTATTCCGGAATATCCGCTCAGGATGTCTCATACTCGGCCCATGACTATCTCCTTGACTGCATCTTTGAACTTAATAAAAGATTTTTGTTTCTTAGATGGACTCCTACATTCCTTCTATAAGAGGCTCGTACATACCCGTAATCCAGAACTTATTTTTATTATTACATATATACACTGCGTTTCAAAACTGTAAGGCACACCATAAAAAACTTTGTAAAAGGGCTTTAATTTATTGATATACAAAACTAAATGCAGAAAGATAGCAAATTAAGAAAGAATGTATGATCTGTACATTTTAGAAACTTTTGAAAAATATTGTATGACAAAAAAACAAATTTGGTACCATTTCATATCTTTAAGGCACCCTATGAAAATCATAGTAAACCAATAATAAAATAAAAGAATTGCACATGATTTGCGCTTTCATAGTGGGTGTGACCTCAATTTTCAATATTGCTTCATATATACAGCCCTTCATGCTTGCAACAAGTTTATGTGTAGTGGTTAAGGTGATTTACGTCCAATGGCACTTTTGAGGCCATTAACACAATTATATTGCTTTCCCCCTCCATACACTTTCCTTGCAATGTAGGCCCAAAGATTTTCTATAGGGTTAAGGTTTGGAGACTATGCTGCCCAGGCCAGTGTACAGATATTTTTGGAGTTCAAGAATTGTGTTGTTACATTCGACTTGTGAATGATTGTGTTATCGTGTTGAAAAAGAATTGTCCTGCCTGGAAAGTTATCAGTCATCGTAAGGAGGCAATTTTCTAATGTTTGGACATAATTTATTGCCTTTTGGTTTCCTTTAACAAAAGCGATATCTGATTTTCCATACAATGAAACAGCAGCCCAAATCATAAAACTTCCTCCACTCATCTGCTGGCTTCATTTGATTTCCTGTTGTTGTTGTAGATTGTGGCAATAACTTTTGTGCCCATTTGATCCATCTAAATTGAATTTTTTTTCATCAGACCACCAAATTTCATACCATTCTTTATCCCAAGTTTGGTGGTCTTTTTCAAATTTTAAGCGGGCATCTCGATAATGTTTTTTCAGCTTTGGTTTCTTTGCCATTTTAATATATTTTATGTTTTTGTTATTGTGAAGCTCTCTATAAACCATAGTTTTGGATCCAGGAATATTGTCACACCTTGCAATTTCAGAACAAGACATTTTTTGCTTGGTGGCGCATTGAAACATTGTTCACAGATGACGAGGCTTGTGAATTTGAGGTTGCCCACTAGGATTTTTTTTTACCATAATTTTCTCGAAGTTTGAGAAAGTTCTGAATTACACATCTGGATCTTCCAATTTCCAAAGAAATTCTTGTGACCATTTCATGCCATGTATTTTCCATAACTTGTATTTTTTCTTCTTCCGTCAATTTCTGTCTTCTTCCAAGAATTATTCTTACAATTAAGTACAAATAAACCAATTTACAAATATTTCATCGAAAAAAAAAAAAAAAAAAAAAACACTCCATCAATTACAATTTCGAAGACAAAACTTTTGACCTTTGGTTTTAAAAAGGTGCCTCAAAGTTTTGGAACGATGCCCATTTTAATTTTTCACCAAATTTGCCATAATTATATATTTATCACTTTTCTTCTTTGTGCAATAGATTTCTTGGCTGCTTCAAAAAGATGTTTCGATATTTTAATCAAAACATTCACTTTTTTTCACTTCAAAACGTTAATTTTTACGGGGTGCTTTAAAGTTTTTTAATGCAGTGTATATATACAGGGTTGCCAACTTTTCAAAAACAGTTTGAGGAGTATTCAGAGAAATTTTGAGGAGCATTTTGGCTACTTTGAGGAGCAATTTTAAAAATTTTGAAAATACATAAAAAAAAAAAAAAAAAGAAAGAAAGAAAAGAAATAAACTACTAATAAAAATAAATTAACAATAATCATATGAAATTAAGAAATATTTATTGATAATCAAATATATTTAGCAAAACAGTGAAGAGAGATAAGAATGGGAAATGATTAAGTCTGAATATAAACTTAAAACCCAAAAGTAATTTGTTTTTTAAATAATGGCATATTTTCCATACATAATTAAAGACAATATATGAAAGTAGATTATTCAGTTACAGAAAAAAAAAAAAAAAAAAAAGGGAAAAAAAAAATTAAATTTTCAACAATTTTCATGAATGTCAAAATAATTATACTATCACATAAAAATCTAAAAATGAAATCTCCGATATTCATATAAATGTGCAAATGATCTCATCTCTCAGTCAACTCCCTCTAATCTGCATAGCTTGGGACCATATGTTTTGTAAACTTCAGAATTTTGCAGATTATTGGTCATAATTTGTTTAGTTATTTATTTATTTTTTCTCCCCAGATACAAATGAAGATATAATAATAAATCATTAATGCTTTGAGTGAATGATAAAATAAATGCATAATTATTTCAAATAAATCTTAAATAAAGCTTTGTCAATCGGCCTTAAAGTTCAGTAGTTTTGAATCCATTATTTTTATCGATAAATAATTGAAAAAAACAATTTTTTTAATGACCTATTAAGCATTAAGATAACTGAAACATTGATATAGTTTAAATGAAAATCAAAACACCGCATAATCATAGCATCTGGTTTCTTTCTTCCCCCCTTTCAGTTTGTGGTTTTAATTACACACACTCTTAGCTAATGTAAACAAATACTTGTTCCTGTTCTGAGTCAGCAATATTATGATTACGCAATGCCTAGCACTAGAATGTTTTTTTTTTTCTTTTTTTTTTCTTTACTATTTATTTATGAGTATTGCACGATGAAGGATGAAGCGTGTGGTTCTTAAAAAAAAAAAAAAAAAAAAAAAAAAGAAAGAAAGAAAAAAGAAAAATAGTTTTTTTTTTCTTTTTTTTCCTGGTGTCTGCCACTATTCAGTTTTATGTATTTAGTAAAAAATATTTAGTTTGTTGGTCAAAACTGAATTTGCGGAGCATAAACATTACTTCGCGGAATTGCGGAGTTTTAAAATTTTTTCGGAGCAACTCTGCAGAAATCGGAGCAGTTGGCAACCCTGTATATATATCAGTAGTTTTTGAAATCTAGTGATATATTTTCCTAAGCAAAGCGATCATTAGATTTTTTTTTTTAAGTTAATAAAATGTGATAGTTTATTTCAATTGTTGCCACTTCAAAACAATTGTTTGTCTGGAGAGTTAAAAATTCATTGAAAATGAAAATGTTTATCATTTTTAATTTATTGTTTTTACCAGAATCAAATAGTAATAAAGTAGAGAATGGTATAAATTTTAATTAACATATAAACAATTAAGCTTATAACTATAATAATAAGTACAAAACTTTGAATAAAACATCATAAAATACAAGAACTCGTAACAATTGTTTAAGGTCGAAAGAAAACACGACCCTTCATCTAGCGAACAAAGTAGACACATGTGCTGCAATGCACAAAATTGAATAAAGTGAAGAGCAGAAACAAATAAAGTTGAATGTAAATATAAATATTGGTGTGAGCAGAATAATACAACAAAGGAAGAAAATAAGTAAGCATTGAAAATAAAACAAAAAATTATAAATAAAACTGCTCATACCAATATTTATATTCACATTCAACTTTGTTTCTGCTCTTAACTTTATTTGATTTTGAGCGTTGCCATTTTGTTTGCATTGCAGCACTGATGCCTACTTTGTTTGCCAGATGAAGGATCATGTTTTCTTTTAATCTGTAACAATTGATATGAGTTCTTGCATTTTATGATGTTTATTCAAAGATTTGTACTAATTACTTTTAAATGCCAGCTCTGTGGAGTTTCCTTATATTTATAACTACAATATTCCATACCTGCCAACATTTGAAAATGACAATTAGTAGCACACCAATTTTAAAAATGGATTAGATGGTTGGTTGGTTCATTTTCTCATGCAACACACGAATCCGAAACAAATAAAAGTATGTATATTACCATATTTTCTTGTATATAATCCATGGGGTACTATTTTCAGCCCTGATGAAAACATTTCCACAGATAATACGCACTGCCGGATGCCAGACATCCGGCTTTTATTTGCCACAGAAATCAGCCCACATTATGTTAAGTGATTTTTTTACAACCCCCTCAGATTAAATAATTTTAAAGTTATTATTTTTATCGAAATAATTTGCATTAGTGTTTACATATAGAATGAAAGATTGTACTGTTTAAGGAACAAACACGATTTATGAAACCCGGTGTAAAATAATTTTATTCAAAATTATTCTTTTTACACTATATTCAACCAGTTATTAAAATTCAGCAAAAATGCTAGCCAATCAATAAATATTTTTGTATGTTTAATTATGTGTATAATTTAAAAAATATATAAATTATAATTATTGTACAAAATTATAATCTTAGTATTGGGATAATTATTTTAAAAATGTTAAAATATAAATATTAAACACAATCAAAGGCTTCTGCAGTCGTTTGATCATCATTTGTTAGGGGAGGGGGGGGGGGGGGAGGTAAAAAAAAAAAGTGAGAAATATTGAATAATTTTACTTCTTTATAGGTTCTAGTATCTAATAAAGTAAATTTAAAAAGAACATTGACATTTATGTTGCGGATTGAAAAAGATTAGGAATCCCAAGGTGCTGCAAGGCGTTTGTTTGTCGATTGTTAGCGAGTAGGGTGGGGCGCGAGGGGGGATACACTAATGAGAAACATTTCACAATTCTATCTCTTTATACATTCTAGAATCTAATAAAGCAAGCTTAAAATGAAAATTGACATTTATAGCATGGATGGAGAAAGATTGAAAATCGCAAAGTAAACGTAGTCAGAAATGTTGCAGTTTCGGTGCTAGATAAAAATTCGTAATTTTGAGCCAATTTTCGTAGCATCGTAGTTTACGGCCCAAATTCGTAGGAACTACGAATTATTCGTAGCAGTTGGCAGGTCTGATATTCACTAGAGCTGAGATATAACTATCCACAAAATAGCTCTTTAATGATAGCAGCACCACTTGTCATTCAATAAGCATCTACATTGAAGTGCTCTGTTAAGATGCTGCTGCAAGCGAGGACCTAGATCTAAGTGAAGGGGGACGAAACTGCTGAAAGCAGTGGGGACCCAAAGCAAGGTTTTGAGCAATTTCACTGGAATTTATTTTAGCTTTTATTTATAAAGTAATATATATATATATATAATAAAGATGATCTATTTAGCATAGTAGAAGCCAAGCAACAGATACAAGATCACTGAAACACCAATGACCAATAAGATAAAAAAAAAAAAAAAAAATCATCAGTGGATGAAATACACTAATGTAAAGAAACCAGATCTATTAATTAACAGCCTGCAAAACAAACGAATCAATAAAGTAAAACAACAAATCTTAACTTAAAACCATAAACTTATCAAAATTAATGAAAAAAAACAATCCAAGAAACACAAGATAGAAAGAAGGAGGCAGGCGGCAAGACTTGTGACTTGCCTGTGGGGTTACACTAGTTTTACGCCGGCAACACTCCCCCAGCCTGCCACAACCAGAACATATAAATTATTTATTTTTTGTATTTATTTTTTATTCACATTTATATATAGTGACCAGTGAAGCGGACAAAGCCTGCTAACTACAAATAATTTTGAAATTTCATGAAATTTCCTTCCTTTTGATGGTCATATAATAAACAGCTTCTTACTTCTTGCGAAAAAGCTACCAAATCTATTTTCATCAAAAAATATAGTGCTGGATAATACATAAATCCTTAATTGCACATTTACACTTTTAATTCTTAAATTTTATTATTATTTAAATACAATCCAGATTTTTAAATCAAGGTATATTAAAAATTAAAAAAATATTATAAAAGAATTGTTAAATATAAAGTACAAAACTTTTTTTTTTTTTTTTCTAGATTTTACAAGATAAAGAAAGGCAAGAACAAAATTCGAAAATAATGAATGAAGTTAAAATGTACCTGACTTTGAACACCTATGTCATCATCACATCCCATTTTAATCTTGATGAATCCAAATTTTTCATCTGATATGTTAAGAGTTAGAATACCATGAACTTCTAACGAATCTAGACCACCATCTCTTTTAGCAATGATAGTAATTTTTTCACCACAATGCAGATATACACTGTTCATAAGTAGACAAAAGGAAGAAATAAGTCAAAGTAATTGGGAATTAAAATTTAAATCTTCAACAGATTTTTAGCAGTTTTTCTCACAAGGATTATTTATTTATGATATATGGATTTAATAATAATAAGTACAATAACAAAAATAATAACAGTTCAACAATAAAATAAATTAACAAAATACAGATGAATTTTATAAATGCAAAATAACATTAATTTGGTTGCAATTTAAATATACGTGCATGTGCTCCATTAAAATATTAGAATTCTTAAGATCATCATATACACAGACTAAAATTAAAAAGAAAATAATAAATTAAAAGAAAAAACCTTTCTGGGCGAACTTCAGCCTGTTGTTTTGGTACAATACTTGATTTAGTTTCAGAGGTTTCAACAGCTAAAAAGAGAAAGTAATTATGTAAAAGTTAGTTTAAAGCAAAGCAAATAAATAGCAAAACTATATATATATATAATGTGTAGTCGAATATTTAATTCTAATTATTTTGCATTTTGTGCCTGACATTTTGTGAATTGTGATGGTTAGTTTTCTTACTTTACTTTGAAAAATTGGGCGGAATTTAATTTGTAATTGGAACCACATCAATAAATTCGGTCAAAGGAGGTTTAGTGTAAATATGTACATATTATTTAATTATTATTATTATTATTATTTTTTTTTTTTTAGTTCTCTCTTCACTTTTCATTAATCCAGATACTTTTTAATCAAGAATCAATTTAATTAAGTAATTGAATTTGGTATAGCCCACTTTCGATACAAATAATGTAAATACTTACTTGCCTTGTGATTTTTAATATACAAAAACATTTTTTCTCTATGACTCTGTTTAGTAAATTTTTAGATCCTGGCAAGAAATACTTAGCTTCACAGCAGTATTGTGCCCGGTACAAGGATATTTATAGGGATATCCTTGGATCGACATCCAGTTACCTATCATCTCCTCCTCCTTTACTTCAATTTAGAACATGCGGTTCTAATAGATGTAAAACTTGCCCTATGGCCTCTCACACTCAATTGAATAATAATCACTCTTTGGTTCCATTTTGTCAGGCATACAATGTTATTTATAAAATCAATTGTGGTCATTGTAAACTTAGTTATATTGGTGAAACTTCAACTCCTCTTCATCTACGCATTAATCAGCATCGATCAGATTCTAAAAACCTTTCAGCTGCATCTTCTAAGTCAACTATAGAATTACAACACTTTAAATCACATAATTTTAATTCATGTACCATAGAGATTGTAAAAATTCAGAAAAACAAAAGTGAACGTCTATTTCTTGAATCAAAATTTATGCAATATTATAATACAATTTATCCTTATGGCCTAAATTCCGAATACTTTAGTAAAACTATTAAAGCATATTCTAACATCAACCCTCTACATGAATATTCGACTATTTATGCACAACTCAATCACAAAATTAACAATAAAACTTCTAGAACTAAACGAGGTAGTAAAAAAACAGATTTAATCTTTTCTAAAAGTGCCATTATTAAACTCATTTCAGATCTACAGACTAATTACTTATCTAACTATAATTGGTTCATTATTCGAAAATTTATTTTTGCAATTAAAAAGAAATACTTAGTAAACTTTCTGAATGTCTTTCAAAGCCAATCCTATAATAAACATTTTTCAGACATTTTTTATGATATTATAATGTACAAAATCAAACAATTTAATTTAAAACTTAATAAAAAGCCCAACAAATTTAAAACAAATACTCAATTAATTGTGAATTTTACAAATCAAATATTGAACAGCATTAACATTACATCTATCATTAATGACAAAGAATGTTTGTTTCCGATTAAAGATTTAAATCTATCTCGTACCTTCAAATATCCTCTTCCTCTTGGCAGAAAGATATTCAATTATAATTCTGTATCTAAGTCTACCTCTTTTACTAACACTGTAACCTGTAAATGCAATAATCCTTCTTTCTCAAAATTTATTGACAGAGACCATGGACACATTATCACGGGTAATCTCAATATTATTGATAATTATCAATTAAAAAAATTCATGAAATTTGGCACCAAATTTAGACTTCCAGTTAAAACTAGCATTCCACAAATCCTTCAACAGTTTTCTTATGACCTAGATTTATTTATTTATAAAATATCTATTACTCATAATAAACCTATTGCCTACTTCACTCAATGGAAAGTTTTAGTGTTACAAAAAATCAAAAATGCATTATTTATCAATTCTTCAAATCTGGTGTTATTTAAAAAATCTGTACTTTTTAACTCAATCAAATCACTACAGGAAGACTTTGTGATCACTTATGTTGACAAATCACCTAATAATTATGCCATTATTTGTAAATCCTACTATCTCTCTATTTTAAACTCTTCAATCAATAATAGTAACATCTTCAGTTTAACTAATAATAACCTTATTATTAATAACCGAAAAATACATAATTACTATAAACTACTTCAACTTCCCTTCAATAACTTTAATTATCCTTATATAGTTCTCATACCTAAGTTTCACAAATCTCCAATTAAATTTCGCACTGTCACTGTTGGGTGTAACACTTATAACAACAATGCTAATAAAGCTCTACTGGATATTCTAAAACAAATTTACAAATGTACTTGCAAAGTTGATAATTTACACTGTCTTAAAAATAGCTTTCAATTAATTCAATACATAAAATCGCTCGATTCAATAGACAACATTATGACTTTTGACTTTCAAGATCTTTTCAATAATATTGAGTTATCAGATCTGAGTAATATCATTTACAGTCTTTTTCAAGAATATAAAGCTCAAATTAATCTTCCTTACAATTTTAAAGCAGAAAAATTTAAAACTCTTCTTAACTTTGTTATCCATAATAATTATATCTTCCACAACAACGCTATCTATTTGCAACAATTAGGCATCCCACAAGGAGGTTGTAGCTCCAGTATTTTGGCAGATCTCTATCTTTATTATTATGAAAAGCAAATTTGCAATGATAATGTTCGATTTTATCGTTACATCGATGATATTATTGTATTTTATCTCAACAAGAACTCACAAAATGGCTTTTCCTTCAATTATCCACCTAATTTAAAGCTAACTCAAAACACTCTGACTAATCAATCAATTAACTTTTTAGATCTCAAAATAATCATAGATGGTAATAAACTTTACACAGATATCTATGACAAACGGCAAGATTTTTGTTTTAATGTCAACTTATTTACACATTTTAATTCATGTCTGCATCTTTCGGTATTCAGAAACATCATCATTAATCATTTATTTCGAATTAATAATTTATGCTCTGCAAAGTTTAAAAACAAGAATATTAATAAACTGATCACAGCCACTGCTAAAATGGGTTTTCCTAAAAACTTTGTATTTTCTATTTTATATCCTTAACCATGTCTCTGTCAGTACAAAAAAAAAAAAAAAAAAAAAAAAAAAGCTGTATACACTCTTGTGTATATCAACAAAAAAATCATAAAATAATAAAAGACAATAAAAAAGGTGGCGGTTGGGTGGGCAGATGTTTGATTACGGAGGTGGGGTGGTGTTGTAAGGCTGGATGGTTGGGTGGGTTTGTGAAATTAAATACAAAAAAAAAAAAATAGAAGGCTTGTTGCATTTGCTTTGTATTACTATGCAAACTTTCATTTTCCAATAAAATTTCAGATTTTTCCTTTTTGAGTTGTCAACTATATTTAATGTTCTAATTATACTGTTAAACACAATGTGATCAATCGGTGAATTTCATTGTGGCTTCGTGGTTTCAATGTTGTTCATCTGCTTAGAAATTTTGCATTTTTAAATCCTTATGGTTCCTGTTCTGGTTGTGGCAGGCTGGGGGAGTGTTGCCGGCGTAAAACTAGTGTAACCCCACAGGCAAGTCACAAGTCTTGCCGCCTGCCTCCTTCTTCCTATCTTGTGTTTCTTGGGTTGTTTTTTCATTAATTTTGATAAGTTTATGGTTTAAAGTTAAGATTTGTTGTTTTACTTTATTGATTCGTTTGTTTTGCAGGCTGTTAATTAATAGATCTGCTTTCTTTACATTAGTGTATTTCATCCACTGATGATTTTTTTTTTTTTTTTTTTTTTAATCTTATTGGTCATTGGTGTTTCAGTGATCTTGTATCTGTTGCTTGACTTCTACTATGCTTAATAGATCATCTTTATTATATATATATATATATACATATATGAAAGGATAAAAAAAATTCAGATATTAAAATTATTATAAATTAATATTAAGTGATATCTTAATAGTATTATCTCAAAATAAATCTTAATTTTAAGAACAACTTTATGAGAATTCTATTTTAGAACCCAGGTAAAGTTAGTTTTCCAACAAAACACGTCGTCATGGATTTAAGAATAAGTTTTAGAATCAAAATTATGCAATAGTCAAAATAAGCGGCAAAACACTGTGAAATACTAAATCCCAGATGTCCGGGTCAACCAATGATAAAATGTAGGCGAGATTTAGCTCAACTAATTATCCAATAAGAATTCATATTAGGAGTTTGGCCTCGCCCCAAAATAGCCATATTTAAGTGGGAGCACACGTTCCTTTTTCATGCTATCTTTTGCTTAATTAATCCACGTTGCTGTAAGTCAATTTAAAGGCTCCAGTAGGGGAAATTGGTTGCAGTTCCGCTTCTGAAAGCGAGTGTTAACAGGACAGCTTCGGCCGACTTTTTATTATTATTCAATATTGTTCTGATTTTTTTTTTTTTTTTTTTTAAATGTTCTGATTTTTCCAATGTTTTTTGTAAAATGTTCTAATTTTTAACAGTTTTAAGTTGGCAGGTATGAAATAGGAGCATTTTTTTTTTTTTCCAGAAAATTTTTGCTTTAGATTTTGTGTTCGCAGAAAGTTTTTCATTTTATCTAAGTCTGGAGATAACCATTATAAAAACACATTTTTTAATATGTTATTTATAGACAATAAAACTGTCTTTCTTTGGATATCTAGTGTTAGTTTTCGGTAAGATGAAAATCATTTGCATTCATCATGTTAGGTAATTATAATGAATAATAGATTTAATAAATTTTTTGCACTTAGTGAATTTGTATAGGAATATGTAGAAGAAAATCTTTTGGTGGCCACAGCATACTAATTATATATGTGAATGGAATCCAGTTGTATAAAAACCAAATGCCTTTTAAACCAAAATAACTTTTTTACTTTTGTCTATATTTAATAGAAGAAAGTATTGGATTTGTAAAATTCTTTTACTTCTGGTTTTCGACAGATTTACACGTTTTGAGAACACAATCTAAAACACAGTCTAAAACACAATCTGACCATTTTTAGAAAATGTCTATCTGTGTGTGTGTGACAGACAAAAATTTTATGGCAACTATATTTCCGGAACTACTGCTCAGAATTCTATATAAATTTATATGTAGATGCACCTTGATCTAAATTAGTGCCTATCAACTTTATTTCAATCGCTCAACAGGTGATGCTGCTATATCTCAGGTTCTATTGCGTATAATCAAACAAAACTTGATATATGAGAAGGCCATTATGAGACGACATGCTGATTCAATTTGAATGCTTATTGGCCAACAGGTGGTGCTGCTATACAGCGATTTTAGCAGTTTAAAGGAAGGCTATATCTCAGGAACTACTGCGCAGAATTGCATATAAATTTATATGTAGATTCATCTTGATATAAATTAATGCCTGTCAAATTTTGGTGTTATCCGCCCAACAGGTGGCACTTCTATATTGCAATTTTCCTCGATAATGGGAAGGCTGTATGTCAACTTCTATAGCAACTGTATGGAACTTGATATGTGAGATAACCATTATAAAAACACATTTTTTAAGATGCTATTTATCTATATATATAAAAGAGTAAACTCACTGATTCACTGACTGATTCACTGATTCACTGGCTCAACACGGTTGTGGCGATCCTATGGGAGATAGAGTCGCAATTTTTGGTGAGCAGGTTGATTTTAGGACCCTGACGCTCACTAAGACGGGATTTTGCGAAATACCTCCCCGGGGGGGGCAGAAGGCAAAAATCACCTTTATAACCATATCTCGGCTCCAAATTGCTTCACGGTGAAGAAATTGCAGATGGGGAGACTAGACTTGAATACAAAAAAATCATTTTCTGCGATTTTGGAATTTTCGATTTTTAAGGGGGGTAGGGGGTAAAAATGAGATTTTCGGGGGCGCATAAGGCAAAAACACATTTATAAGTACAACTCGGCACCAAATTACTTCACAGGGAAGAAATTGTAGATGGGGAGACTAGGCTTGAATACGAAAAAATCATTTTCTGCGATTTTGGAATTTTTGATTTTTAAGGGGGGAAGGGGGTGAAAATGATTTTCGGAGTTGCTGAAGACAAAAACACCTTTATAAGCATAACTCGGCTCCAAATTGCTTCACGAGGAAGATATTGCAGATGGGGAGACTAGACTTGAATACAAAAAAAATCATTCGCTGCGATTTTGGAGTTTTAAAGGGGAAAAGGGGTGAAAATGATTTTCGGAGGCGCAGGAGGCAAAAACACCTTTATAAGCATGACTCGGCTCCAAATTACTTCCCGATGAAAAAATTGCAGATGGGGAGACTAAACTTAAGTACAAAAAAATCATTTTCTGTGATTTTGGAATTTTGGATTTTTAAGGGGGGAGAGGGGCTGAAAATGATTTTCGAAGGTGCAGAAGGCAAAAACCACCTTTATAAGCACAACTCGGCTCCAAATTGCTTCACGGTGAAGAAATTGCAGAGGGAGAGACTAGACTTGAAAACAAAAAAATCATTTTCTGCGATTTTGGAATTTTGGATTTTTAAGGGGGGGGGGGGGGGGGGAATGGGGTATAAATGATTTTCGGAGGCGCATAAGGCAAAAACACATTTATAAGTATAACTCGGCTCCAAATTACTTCACAGTGAAGAAATTGCAGATGGGGAGACTAGACTTGAATACGAAAAAATCATTTCCTGCGATTTTGGAATTTTGAATTTTTAACGGGAGAAGGGGGTATAAATGATTTTCGGAGGCAAATTTAGAAAAATACGGATTTTCGAGTAAAAGTAATAGCTCAAAGATGTAAAAAAAAACCGCCAAGTGTCTTCTTGAAAATATTTCCAAAAACTCATTTTTTGATTTTTTCCGATTTTTTTGGGGGAGGGGGGAGGGGGGGGGCAAAAAAATAAAAATAGTGTCAGATCGTTCAAAATTGGTACATAGAGGTTTTCGATACTTACAAATCGATTGCGGATATTTTCGAATTTGTAAAATTATTAGAAGGGGTGGGAAAGGGGGGGCAGTATGGGGGGGGGGGGCTATGGGCAAAAACAAATAGAAATAATATTAGGCCGTTCAAAATTGGTACAGACAGGTTTTAAAGGCCTGCAAGTCGAATGGGGATATTTTCGAAAGTGTAAAGTTATTAGGAGGGGCGAGATGGGGGGGGGGTGGAGGGGCAAAAAAATAAAAATAGAGTTAGATCTACTTGAAACATTTTATCCATGAAGCAATTTAATTAACAAAACCATTAAGATATACAACCTTTTACTTATCTTCACGTTACATCTTTGGTAGACTAGTTTCATCTGGGGCGCCCCAGCTTGGTCACTACCTTGTTTGGTGTTCGAAACTGTGGTCTTCCTGTTTTCTTGTTCTTTTAAAGATATTACACCATTGGCGGTTAAGGATAGCACCCTCGTTGCCATTACAACTGTCAGAATTTGCCAACAAATAGAAATACAGTTAGGCCGTTCAAAATTGATACAGATAGCGGAAGGCCCGGGTTTGATTCCCAGCTCTGGTATTTTTCACATAGTTGGTATAAAATATCAGCCTTCCACTCCAAAATTTTCTGAAATGAATTTTCATGGTTAATGAATAAATTCCTAAATTAAAAAAAAAAAAAAAAAAAATTTCGTGGTCTATTGGAGTTGTGCCATGAATATTAATGTCACTTGATACAGCTGTGTTTACAGACTCGGTGACTTTGTCAACGATTGTTATGTGAGAAATGCCTAGCTGGTAATCAGCCAGGGTAGCTCGATGGTTTGAGCATCTGCGCGTAAAGCGGAAGGCCCGGGTTCGATTCCCAGCTCTGGTATTTTTCACATAGTTGGTATAAAATATCAGCCTTCCACTCCAAAATTTTCTGAAATGATACAGATAGGTTTTAGAGGCCAGCAAGTCGAATGGGGATATTTTCGAAAGTGTAAAGTTGTTAGGAGGGCTGGGAAGGGGGGGGGGTGGAGGGGCAAAAAAAAATAGAATAGAGTTAGAGCATTCAAAATTGGTATATAAAGGTTTTCGATACCTACAAATCGATTGCGGATATTTTCGAATTTTTAAAATTATTAGGATAGACGGGAGGGGGAGGCGAAGGGGGGAAATAATAGAAATAAGAGTTAGAGCATTTTGGGAATTTTTTCCGAAGGCAGTGAGAACCCAGTGCGACATTTTTCCTAATAAGATTTTTTTTCTGTTTTTTTTCACGTGATAAAAATTAATGCAATTTTGATAATTCAGTAATTATAGCGATTCATTTAAAAATAGGGACCAGCGAAGCGGGCATTGCCTGCTAGTAGACAATAAAACTGTCTTTCTTTGGATATTTAGTGTTAGTTTTCTCTAAGATGAATATCATTTGCTTGTCATGCATTGCATGAATAGTGGTGGCCACAATATACTAGTTTAATTATTGCGTGCCCTTAAAAAAAAAAAAAAAAAAAAAAAAAAAAAAAAATTCATGTGTATACTGGGAATGGGGACTGCCGGATATCTGGAATGCTGGATATCCATATCCGGTTGCCCGGTAAAATCCATATCCGGTCCATCCCTAAATAGCAGACATTTTGTCAATTAGCAGCAAATTAATCTCACATTTCAAGATTCTGCAGTAAAAAACAACCACCACAAAAAAAAAAAAAAACTGATTTTAAAAGTTAGTAAATGTCTTCTTTTCAAACAGTAATGAATTGTGAAAGTATAGCATATTTTAAAAATTAAGCAAAAGCCAGAATGTTATGAATTAGTGGAGAAATAATCACATACTTTGGGAATTGGTGGTGGAAAAAAAAATAATTTAAAAAATTAGCTGTAAGTAAATGAACACTTGTTTCAAACAGCAGTGACATAACATAATTTGTCAATCAATCTGTAAATTTAGAAATCAATGCCAGAAAGAAAAAAAAAAAAAAAAAAAAAGAAAAATAGCAATTAGTTACATTAAAATAAAACTTTTTTTCAAAAGTGAAATCATGCCATAATTTGGCAATTTTTAACAACAAATATTCCAGGAATTTAGTTGATTTTTGACAAAATCATCACATATTTTGGGAATCAACTTTGACAAGGCAATGAAACAATGTCGAGGGTCAATCCATTAGAAATCACCCAGGCCATGTTGCTCAACATTTTTTATTTTTCTTATTTTTTTACCAGTTTTTCCCCCGTTATTAGATGAGTTCAAAACTGTCTAAAAAAATTTTTTTAGGCTCATACTTTTTTTTTGACAGCCATTTTGAATGTGCATCGTAATTGTTTTTAGGACAAAAACAAGGTTTGCATAAAAGAATCTAACTCTGTTAATTTTATAGATATCAAGACAAAATAAAAACCAAAATTATCAGAATGCCCCCCTAGATATTTTCTACATGCATAATATTTCCTACGTCGTGAGGAAAGTGAAGAAAAAAATTCACAACTATAGATAGAAAATTGACTTAAAGCGGTAATTTTAGTGCTGCAAAACTACCTAAAAATGAAAGACTCATCAATAATTTTTTTTTCCTGCGTAGATTTGTTACAGGACTAGTTGCTGTAGAAGTTTCCAGCTTGGCTTTTCAAAAATGCCCAAAATTGCATTTTCACAATATTTAAAAAGTTGAATATCTCAAAAGGGACTGAGTGAAAAATTATGAAATTAATACAGATAATATCTCTTTATGACATAAACATGATAAAAATTTGGTGACTGAGACTCAACTGGTTCCAGAGTTATAGTACATCAAAATTGGCCAAAAATTGCATTTTAGACATACAGAATTTTGATGAAAATTTATGATAAAAATCAACATTGTAACTTAAAATCCAAAATTTTATTCAAACTGTTGATGTACATTTTATCAGTTAGCATAATAATTTTATAATTTCTTCAAAGCATTGAAGAGTGTTGAAATTCCGTTGCATAGTTTTTTTTTATATGTTATGAGTTCTGCCTGAAACTATTGTTAGTTCGATAGGGGTAATTTTCCTCACAACCTTGCTTACTGGAACACACACCATGTCATTTTTAGATATTTGGAAGGCAGTTTTTGGGCCATGTGGATGGAAAAATTGAACTAATAGATCATTATTTTGATTGGTCTTGTCTTTGACTATGCCTAGATACCAATCATATTCGTAAATGTATGCAACATAGTCCATATTTGTAAGCGAAGATGTGTTAATAAACACTATCAAAGTTTTGTGCTCATCAAATTTCTTACTTATTGATGTAGTGTAACATCTGATTTGATTATTACTTATAGGAACAAATCCATGATATTCGCTTATTCATGTCACAGGCAAGCAAAATTCAAATCTTTTTGTTAGTTTAGCTTCAGTTTGTTTAATTTCTTCGGCTGAGACAAAAATGCATTCTATTCTGGTTGTTTTTTCATTTCAGTATTTGAACATGTCTTGTGGAGTAAGAATTTAGTTATTGTAAAGTCTTTGCATGCTGGCTCTAGTTACTTCCCTTTTAGTGGTAACCCCCCCCCCCATACCATCACACAAGTTTTTCCCATGAGATGTAGCTAAAAAATTCCATTCAGCTATCAATCTAAAATCATTCTCATGTTGGCACAGATTAATAAAGTTTTTCTTATTTTTGTACTGGCTGCTGGCACCATCGCTGAAGTAAATCATCATCTTCGCTTCGGGTAAAAAATTCTTCATTTCATTGATGAGATTCTTTTGAAATTCATCAGCTGTAAAGGTATCCTGAATAAGATAATCATTTATCATACAAATGCTTTTACAGCAAATTTCATTTAAAATAATAATAATAATAAATGGATGTAATTAACTCGGCTGTTGAGCCAGTGGTAGTTCTAAATTTCATCCTGAACGCAAAATATAAAGTTTTCTGAAAAATCACCAATGACTAAATGTTCACTGATTTTGAGATTATTTTTAAGTTCTTTGAAATGATTAGACTGAACTGTTGAAATGAAACGGTGATATTTTAGTTTTACTCTATCTTCCACAAGAAGATTTAGAAATTCATCATTTGGTAGTAATCGGGTGATAAATTCTGCTCTGTCAGTTTGCACCCACTGCTTAAAAGCTACTTCCTCTGGTAAATTGCCAATTTCTTTCATTGGAACTTCCAGAAGACCTTCAGATCCCAGACATTCTGAACCCTTGTCCAGCATGCAACTTTCATTCTCAATGTTACACACAAGTAATTCTATCAGTTCCCTGTAATTTATTTTGAGCCTTGCTCCTTCACTCAAGAGCTTTACGTTCTGGTGGTATTTGCAGACACATACACTATGTGTGTCAGATGATCCTGGGAGCACACACCACTTCGGTCACATAGCACAGAACACTGATCGTCTAATTTTGTAGTTAGGGTATTTCTGTTTTAAAAAGTTAAATAGCTCATTTTAAGTTATTAGAGTTAATATATATATATATGTACAGCAATTATAATATACAGGAAAATGGATTTTTAAAATTAATTTTCGTGAAATACTGTGCGAGTAAAATATAATTTTGGGCCAATTTTGATGTACTATAACTCTGGAACCAGTTGAGTCTCAGTCACCAAATTTTTATCATATGTTTATAACATAAAGAGATGTTATCTGTATGAATTTCATAATTTTTCACTCAGTCCCTTTTGAGATATTCAACTTTAAATATTGCTAAAATGCAATTTTGGGCATTTTTGAAAAATTATATAAAAAAAAGGATAAAACTCTCAAGATGGAAACTTCTATAGTAACTAGTCCTGTAACAAATCGACGCAGGAAAAAAAAAATTATTGATGAGTCTTTCATTTTTTAAGTAGTTTTGCAGCACTAAAATTACCATTTTAAGTCAATTTTCTATCTATAGTTGTGAATTTTTTTCTTCACTTTCCTCACGACGTAGGAAATATAATCAGGGGTCGATCCAGGTTTTAATTTTTGGGTCCCTTTTTTGTGAAAAACAAAATATTTTTGTGAAATTTTTATTTATTTTTGTGAAATATAAAATATTTTTGTGAAAAAGTAAAATATTGTGTAAAATCTTCAGTTTTTACAATCACTTTATGTAATGTTTAATATCAAGTTAATAGAGTTTCGTTGAGCCAAATTAAGGCATAAATTGAAAATAATACTGAAAATATGAAAACATTTAATAAAAGGATCATTTTTATAAAACAAAATCTTGTGAAGGGACTCATTTTATAAATTTGAATTTTGTGAAGGGTCCCTTTTTATGGATTTGAATTTTGTGAAGGGTCTGTTTTTATGAATTTGAATTTTGTGAAGGGTCCCTTTTTACTATGTGGAATTTTGTGAAGGGGCCGCGAAAGGGACCCAATTTTTGCCTGGATCGACCCCTAATAATGCATGTACAAAACATCTAGGGGGGCATTCTGATAATTTTGGTTTTTATTTTGTATTGATATCTATAAAATTAACAGAGTTAGATACTTTTATGCAAACCTTGTTTTTGTCCTAAAAACAGTTATGATGCAAATTCAAAATGGCCGTCAAAAAAAAAAAAGTATGAGCCTAAAAATTTTTTTTTCAACAGTTTTGAACTCTCCTAATAACGGGGAAAAACTGGTAAAAAAATAAGAAAAATGTTGAGCAACAAATTTTATTCTTTTTGGGTGATTTCAAATGGATTGACCCCTGGATTAATTTCTATACTGTTAATTTAACACCTCATTACTAGTAGCAGAGGTGAAACTAACATACAAATTTTAAATGAATACAAAATCCTGTTAACTGCTACTTTGATGCAGAATGAATGACGAGGAGAGACTTAATAGATAATATATCATACAGTCATTATTAAAAATATTCATTTATACCTGCAATAAGTGATATTTAAAGAGTTCTTAATACATTACAAAGCAAATTAAATAATCAATATTGCTATATAAACAAAAGAATTAATATTATATTCAAAGACCGTAAAATTTTGAAAAATCCTAAATTCACCAATTTTACAGGATAGCCCCCTAGAAAGTTTCACACCTATAGCAGTAAAAAATGAGAATAGTTTAACATCATTCGTTGCTTCTTCACCCCCAAAATTTCTCTTTGTATTTGCATTGATCTAAGAAACAACCAAAATGGCTTTTAAAGGCTGAAATCTTTCATGCTTGTTACTAGGGCTGGATTATTTATCAATATATCCCTAAGTATCGATATTTTTTTAATATCACGATAACAATATTTAAGATCTTGCTCTAATGATATTACCTAGTGTGCTCTGCGCCATCGTTCGATATGCCGATAAATAACATTGAATGCCAATTCTACAATGTCTCCTTCAAATCCTGTTTCTCCGCTAGCATGCATCAACGAGCCACCAAACGAAAAACGAACAAAAGTAGAGCGCCGAATATCTTATACTAATACCCATTCTCGTTTTTTCCTCCTATCCACTACACAACTCCCTTTCCACTACTCACTCACTAAAGTAGAAAAACCCCAGCCCGAAACGATACACATACTTCCTCTTCCTTCATTCCTGCGAGAAATCTAAAATCCTCACTGCTATAAAAAGTCCGACGTTGAATAATATCCATCAAATGATTCACATTCGTACATCCGCAGACCAATAAATAATATTCATTGCAGCTGCATGTCTTGTAGGTGAAAACGATATCTGGCTGGCATTTTAGCTCTTCCTGCCATTCATTCATTGACCTTGGCAGGGCTGCCAACCTCTGGGAGTGCTAAAGTGTAGTTAAAAAGCAAAAAAAGTGTAGTTTTAAGCTACAAAGTGTAGTCGCTAAAAAATTAGAAAATACTTAAAATATAAATAAGCATAAAATCTTTTGTTTACATTATGACTTATTTTCTGAAATTTATTGATTTTTAATAATCAAACATTCAAAAATAATAGAAATTTTATCCAAATTTACCTTTTATATTAACATGGATACATGAAAATACACTAATTCTAATATAATACACTAATATGCAGGGTTGCCAACTTTTCAAAAACAGTTTGAGGAGTATTCAGAGAAAGTTTGAGGAGCATTTCGGCTACTTTGAGGAGCAATTTTAAAAATTAAAAAAGAAAAAGAAAGAAAGAAACTACTAACAAAAATAAATTAGCAATAATCATATGAAATTAAGTGAAGAAAAAAAAAAAGGTAAGATGTAGGTATGCATCAAATTTTTAGTTATTCAGTATACTGAATATTCATTATTCAGTAATAATCAAACATTTAGTGCATGCCTATTCAAAAGAAACTTGTTTAATTACAAGAACAAGACAATTGATGTGAAAATAATTTCAATGCTACACTTCAAACAGATACAAAAATTGGATTTTTTTAAACAAAATATTTTTGGAGTAACAAAAGTCAAAATAATGAACAATTTTAATAGTTTAGATATTAGAAAATGTAATAAAACTGAATCTACAATAAAATAATCATTGTTATTAAGGATGGAAAAGGATTGAAATTGTACAACATTAAATTCAATTTCAGTGCAAACTGACAGCCATCAACTTTTCTGAAACTTTTTTTCCCCCCTTAAGATTATTGCTAAATATACCTAAAAAATCGAGTTTCCGTAGAGGGGGGGGGGAGGTAGAATTACGTTTTTATCATTAATTAAATAAATATGCTATTTTTCTCGTATTTGACAGAATTCGCAATATTTTTACGACCGATTGCCGAAATTCGTAATTATTTCACTGCAAATTTACAAAATCTACGTTTAATAGCAAATAATTGCTAATATATACTATAATTTTGCTCTAATTGATAAAATTCACTCTTCTTTAAAGGTAAATCCTAAAATACGCGATTATTATGCGGCCGATTGCCGAAACACGCTATTATTTAGCTACTAATCTATGCAAAATACGTTCATCTAAAAGCTGAATCTTAAATACTCCACTATTTTGCCACTAATCAGTGAAATTTTCTTTTTTTTTTTTTTTTCTTTTTCAAAGTGTAATCTCGGAAATCGGGAATAATTTTGAAGTAGTTTTCGCTAATACGGGATCGCTTACCCACTAATAATAAAAAATTTACGTTTTATATTCTATCACTTGGCTGCTAGCCAATAAAGGTTTTTTTTTTTTTTTTTTTTTTTTTCCCAGTTGATTTCAGTAAATCGCGATATTTTTGTAGCCGATGACGGAAATACGCAATCATTTCACCGCTAATTAACAAAATTTATGTTTAATCGCTGAAAAAGGCTTTATTTTGATGCTAATCGATGAATTTCTTGCTTTTTTCAAACATGATTTACATTATAAGTATAATTTTGTGGCTTTTTATAGAAATACGGAATTATTTTACAGCTAATTTTTAAAATTACGTAATCGTAAACTAATTGCTAAAATAGATGTTATTTTTCTAAAAATGTCTAATTATTTAGTCATAAATCAGCTTTTTTTTTTTTTTATTACTGAAATGTCATTTTTTGCGGCTGATTTATAAAATACGCAATTTTCTTGTGTTATTTTTGTGATGAATCCATTTTAAATCCGACGATTTTTGTGAAAGTCCCATTTTCAGATATGAAAATTTCTTAGAATCACCCACGCACTATAAAAACTAAGTTATCGCGTATCCTAAGAAAAAGCACAGGAAATATTCTTTTTCTTTCTTCAACGGTAGATACTTGGTACGATAAAGTTCGAAATTTTCCATGATTTTTTCAGAAACTTGTATATTAAAACACTTAAGAAAGTTTCCTATTACAGAGGACAATTCCTCCGTTAAAGTCCGACTTTATACTGTTTTCTCCAAAACTCGCGTGATTAAGGCTTCAGACACTTTAGAAAGTCTCCCACGGAAGATAGCTCTTCCTGGTCTTAGTTTCCTTGCGTTGTCAATCGTACTTAAAGTTCAGTAACTTTGAATCCATTATTTTTATCGATAAATAATTAAAATAAACAATTTTTTTCGTTAGAAAGTATTATTTTTTAGCGACTTATTAAGCATTAAGATAACTGAAACATTGATAGAGTTTAAATGAAAATCATAATCATAGCCATGAAGATAATCATAGCATTCGGTTTCTTTCTCCCCCCCCCTTTCAGCTTGCGGTGTCTGTGCTTGCGGTTTTAATTAAGCACACTCTCAGCTAATGTAAACAAATACTTGTTCCCGTTCGAGTCAGCAATATTTCGATTACGCAATGCCTAGCAGTAGAATGTTTTTTTTTTTTTTTTTCTTTACTATTTATTTATGAGTATTTACGATGAAGCATGTGGTTCTTCAACTAGATTGTAAAAGTTAGATTTGTTATTTTTATATTTTCAAGAAGCACTTTCATACATAAAAAATAAAATTCAAAGAATAATGTTTTATGCGGCAACTGTTGGAAATGCAAAATTAAAAGTTGATAAGGATTGGATTGCGATGGAAAAAAAAAAAAAGAAAGAAAGAAAAAAGATAGGTTTTTTTTTTTTTTTCCAGTGTCTGCCACTATTCAGTTTTATATTATACTTTTTTAATCCGTGGTGAAATCGGAGTTCGCTCATTGTAAACAAGATGAGGATGGGGAAAGGAAAAGCGTAGCTTTAAGTGTACGATGCGTAGAGTGTAGTAGAAGCAGGCTAAAGCGTAGTTACTACGCCAATTGCGTAGTTGTTGGCAGCCCTGCCTTGGTATATTTCAAAGTATCGATATTTACTGGCTACGAACTTCAACAGCGAGTTTTTGATGTTACTTACTTACTAGCTTCAGTAGCGTGTACGCTGATCAAAGCCGAACTGCAATATTTCAAATACCGGTGCCTACAAGAAGAGCTCTTCGACTGTTTCTTGTTGCTTATTACTTGCTTTGTTTTCTCATTAATTTTCATCCATTATCGCAAAACTAGGTTTCTCTAAATGCTAAAATTATTTAAAATGGTTACTCGAAATAGGACAGAATGCCTGAAACATAAAGAAATAATCTATATATATAAAATCGTTTGTCCTGAATGTGTGAGTGGGGGATTCATCATCGCCCAACCCAAACCCCTGGACCTAGAAGGATGAAATTTTGTGACAATGTTCCTTCTATGATGTAAGCATCCACTACGAAGTGATTTTGCAAAATTCGCCTCCCAAGAGGGAGAGGGGGGGCAAAACGTGATTTCACAAAATCCTTCATATCTCAAACAAAAAAAAAACATATCCGTAAAATTTTTGCTTTAAAATATAGCTAACACAAATGTCTAAAAATCAATTTCTAGAATTTTAGAAATTCGATCACCAAGGGGGAGGGAAGGGGGCAAAACATGATTTCACATGCACAAAACGTGATTTAACATAATCCTATATACCTCAAACAACAACAACAAAAAAAAACCATATATACCATATATTTCCGAATATAAGCCGATCCGTATATAAGCCGAGAGTACATTTTTCCCTGCAGAAATTTGCCCAAAATTGCAAACCCGTGTATAAGCCGAATTGAAAAAATACTCTTTTTAAAGTTTGAGTATATCGCCAAAATGGAGAAAATATTGCCAATCTATACAACCTTCAGGATAATCTGTCAAATGAAATTGCGCGAAATGTGTGCTTATCCAATAGAATTCCTTACCTTGCTTAGCTACGACGTAAAACATTGACAGTGTGTTCGGCAACGGCAATAGTTTTAACTCTGGCAACCCTATCAGAAGGGAGGCAAACACAGACGCGAACACAAGTCCCGGCCCTGGCTGCTGAAAACGATGGTTATCGTAATACCGGGCCAGCGCCGGAGACCTAACCCTAACGTGGATGATGCAATGCCGCCGCTGTATGTTTACATAAATAAGCCGTTTAAAGACCGATTGCATCGATTTTTTTTAATGGCGTATCTAAATTATTTTGTATATTTCTACTTTTCAGTATTTTTATCAGTGCTGCAAGGCAATCTTCAAAAAAAAAAAAAAAAAAAAAAAAAATCTATATAAAAAAAAAAAAAAACGAAGCTTTGCCGCTTTTGCTAGTGTATGCCTAGAAACATTTTAAACAGAGATGATTTAAATTTAATTGTATAAATTAAAAATATGATCGGGAGTCCTGTTTTTTAAAGTTTTTCTTATACTATTTCTGAATCAGACAGAGAACTTACTCCGTTCGTGCACTCTGCCGATGACTTCAGTTACCGGAGGTCAAAAAGAAATGTAAACACACGTGACTACCTACATCGAGCGTTTTGTAAAATAAATTTAAAATTGCTAATTTAAGAGTTTTATATGTGATAATTATTTAAAAATAAGGTTTAATATCACTATTTTACTTTATATATACTTTTTAAGCTTAAAATATATGTATTCAATCATTGTTTCTAAAGTACGTTTTTTGCTAGAAATGTAGATCCGTATATAAGCCGACCAGTATAATTCAGCTTCCGAAAAATTTCCAAAAATTCTCGGCTTATACACGGAAATATATGGTATGTGAAATTTTTGCTCTAAAATATAGCTAATACATATATCTAAAAACCAATTTCTGAAATTTTAGAAATTCAGCCCCCAGATGGGGCGGTAAGGAGGGGGCTATGGGGCAAAAACAAATAGAAATACTGTTAGACCGTTCAAAAATGGTACAGATAGGTTTTAGATGTCTGCAAGTCGAATGGGGATATTTTCGGAAGCGTAAAGTTATTAGGAGGGCAGGAGGATGGGGGGGGGGGGGGGGGGGCAAAAAATAAAAAATAAAAATAGAGTTACGTTGTTCAAAATTGGTACATAGTGGTTTTCGATACCTATAAATTGATTGCGGATATTTTCGAATTTCTAAAATTATTAGGAGGGGCAAAAAATAAAATAGAGTTAGATTGTTTAAAACTGATGCATAGAGGTTATTATTGATACATACAAATTGATTGCAGATATTTTTGAATTTGTAAAATTATTAGGATAAGGGGCCGTCCATAAATGATGTCATGCTTGGAGGGGGGGGGGAGGGGGTTTGTGAAATTGTGACAGTTTGTGACAAGGGAGGGGAGGGGGGGGGGGTAACAAAAAGTGTGGGGGGGGGTAACACATCACATAATTTCAGTTAAAATACAAACATTTATATTCAGCAGATGAAATTTTGAAGTTATTTTAAAATTATCAGAGATGAAAGATATTTTTTTAATTCAGGTAAAAGTAACTTTATCCTGTGATTCCCCCCTCCCCTCATACATTATTTTCTTTCAGAAAAAAGCATTCAGAGTAGGTTTTTAGTATATGATAGCAATAGAAAATCTTTACTTAGAAGAAAATCTTCCCTTATCACACTCTTGAAATGTCCAACAAAAGATATAAGTCCTTATGGTTATATTTACATTACAGATGTCATTAAGATCCATAGTCAACATTTAAAAATAAAATTTGAAATATGATCTCTAGTCTAATATTTTGTTTCTGAACTTCCAAGTAATTATTGATGTATGTCATGTTCCGTGATATGTGACAAGGGGGGGGGGGAGTGGGGTGTATATCAAAATGTGACACTCTGTGACAAAGGGGGGAGAGGGGGTCCAAAATTCTGAAAGAAAGCATGACATCATTTATGGACAGCCCCTAAACGGGAGGGAATGCGAAGGGGCAAAATAATAGAAATAAGAGTTAGAGCGTTGAAAATTAGTATTAAGTTTTAAGGCCCAATAAATCAATTGAGGATATTTTCGAAAGTATAGAATTATTAAGAGAGGCAGGAACGGTGGGCAAAGGAACACGCGTTGTGCGCGCAGGTATATGCTGCCGCCGGCAGTGGGAGGATCCGGACCGATTATTCCACTGAAGAGAGAAATTTTTTTTTGTATTTTATATTTTTACCCTTTCGATAAAGTAGTGGTAATATAGTGATAGTAAGTGAGAGTGTCGAACATAAATGCACGTGCGCAGCGCAAAATGACATGAGCTACTGAATTCAGTGTGAATCCGGTGCGACATTTTTCCTGATCGATTTTCTTACTCTCTCTCTCTTTTTTTTTCACATGATAAAAATTAATGCAATTTTGAGAATTCAATAATAATAGTGATTCATTTAAAAATAGGGACCAGCAAAGCAGGCGTAGCTTGCTAGTATATAAATAAATAAATAAATATATATATATATATATATATATATATATATATATATAGGGAAAATGTTTGGGGATATTTCAGTTTTCCTGGTTTTAATGATAAAATAAATAATGAATAGTTTGCATGTGTATTTTATTAGCTTTTTTTTTAGGAATTTTATAAAATTTAAACTTTGGTCCAAAAAGACGTTATAGTTTATCATTCAGTTTTTTCTGAAGGGAGTAAAAAAAAAAGCACGGTTTACGATGATTAGCGGTGAAATAATTGTATATTTTGAAAATCGGCAATGAAAAAAGAGCCATTTAAAGTACTTTTAGCAATTAAAGGTTTTGAGATTTACCTGGAAAATGATCCTGACTTTCAGTAATATACTGCTAGAATATTGTGTGTTGCGATAAAAATAAAACCCATATCAAAATATCAACCCGATAAAAATAAAACCTATATCACATATAATGTTATTTAAAAATAATTAAAGCTTAAAATCGGTAGAATGGAGGGCAAATTATACACAAGTACACTGAGAAAAAATTCTGTAACTGACATCTAGAATATAACTTGTGGCTCTAGAAAAAACAGTTCCATGTCATCCTGATAAATGCCAGTCCTCTTGGAAAGCGAGTTCTACAAGCCCCTATTAGAATTCTAGAGCGTTTGCCAATATTATTGAGGGCAAAGTTATTTAAAAATCTCTGCAGATAAATGAGACTACAAGAGGCAGGTTTCATCAACTATAATCTTGGTTTATTATCCAATTCTAGAAAATCAAGCGAGAATTTCTTACAATACAAAAAATTCAAAATATTCGGAATATTCAAAATATTGTTTCGCCATGTGTAAACTAGAAATTCTCTATCATTTTGTCTATTCAGTTTATTGGCATGCCTTATGCGCCTAGTTCGGAAATCTATATTTCTAGTTAAGGGATTTAGAAAATGGCCTCTTATTCATTCTAGAGGAAGGCGGTATATATATATTTTTTTCTCAGTGTATATTTAAAAGCAATGATATAAATTAAAATAAACACAAAACATGGATTTACTCTTTATGCAGTTTTTTATTTTAATTATTATTATTATTACTTTTCTTTTAATGAAAAAGTTATGGAAGTAATATACCAGAAAATATATAAAAAACAGTCCACGCTTGTACACATTAAAATTTGTGTTCACTTGTCCTTAAGAAGTAGCAATTGTCTTTTTTTTTTTTAGAAAAATATCGATAATATTATTAATATCGATATTATCTTGGTGATATATCGCGATATTTAATTTCTGATATCGTCCAGCTCTACTTGTTACATACCAAAATATGAGAAACAATTACTACAGAAGACAAATAGATTTTTTTTACTAAAGGATAAGGAAACTTTGAATAATAATAAAAATCATTTTATACAAACCTTCACCTTCTGATTTCAACATATCAACAAACAAATCAATATCTTTATTCTTACTGCCAAGTTTCATTGCTTTACCAGAACCAGCTGGCCGAGTAGTGCTGTAAAAGGTAAAATTTTGAAGATTTTTTTTCCTCTTTTAAACAAAAATATTAAAATATATACATACACATATAATTCAGCATAGCAATAATTATAGATGGATATTACTGTACTTCGATTTGTAAATTTATAGAGATAATTATTTGGCATTTGTGTAATTTGCTTAATCCTGATATTTTTTCAATATTTTTTTTTTTTTTCTATAATTCTCATGAAAAACTTACATTCATTTTATCAAGAAAAAAGCTTAATTCAGCACTACAGCAGAAATGAAAAACAATTTTTTTTTTTTTTTTTTTTAATCCTAATTTATAATTTTATTGATGTTATTACTTAGCAGATTGATTATGTAATTTGAATAATATTGATAGGACTGTTTCAATAAGATTTTTATTACGGTTCTTAAAATGTATGTTTTTCCTTTTTTCAATACTTTTTTACTCATATTTTATATCATAAATATAGCAAAATAACAAATTAACAGGTAATGCAAAATAAATATGCAGTACATTTAGTTAAAAGTAAAGGATCATATTTAATCAACTCTTAAAATTACCTTTCATTTAATCCTTTTTTAGCAGCATGGCTGTTTATATATTTTGGCATACAAATTGTAGCCATCTTCAGAAAAACATGCTGCCTACTGACCACTGTCTTGCCTATTGTCGGTTGATTGCTCATTGATTTTCTTCCTCCTTCATTTCATTTCACTCACCAGTGGCTCATTATTTGCGTTGTTAGTGTTTCCAAGCCTTGGAAATACTAACAACAAACAATGCAATTAACGACAGAGAGAACAGCATCATCCCCACTGAATGGCAGCCAATGGTAAATGAAGTGAAGTGAAGGAGGGAGAAAATCAACAAGCAATCGACCAACAATGGGCAAGACAGCGTTCAGTAGACAGCATGTTTTTCTGAAGATGGCTACGATCGGTATGCCAAAATATATAAACAACCATGCTGCTAAAAACGATTAAATGAAAGGTAATTTTAAGAGTTGATTAAATATGCAATATTTAAACTGCACTATGAATAAGTAGTGGTGTACAGTCCATTGCTCATTGGAAAGTCTTATAACTTTTCTTTATTGGAATTGTTCAATTGCTTTTATTTAATAATTATCTGTAAATCTAATTTTATAAAAAACTGAAAAATAATTTTCTTCCAGTAAATGATAAATTTAATAAAAGCTATACAGATACATGTAATCAGGTATTAATCTTGATAGTGGCACTTTATATACTAATCAGCAGTACAAGTGACTCTTGATCCTAAAAAATTTCTCATTATATATTTGTTCTATTATAAAGCATATTGTATTATGTTAAGAAAAATTAGCTCTGACGATCACCCAGCATGATTGCAAATTGAAATGTCTTTCCCACTAGACTACCCCTGTTCCACAATGATCACCACATTAACCTCATCCTAATTTATTAATGTTATTTAGAGTATGTTTCATATTTCTGTTTTCAAGCAACTCCATGTTCTTTCCAATGAAATAATACCAATAATGCAAATTTATGTAAAATAATGCACTTTTTGGTACATTATGAAAATCTTTAATTTCAAATAATTTAAGAAGTTTTTAAAGTAGAATATTGATATCCAATAATGTTCTTGAGAAAAATAATTATAATAATGCAAGTTTATATGAAATTTCTATGTTTCTCCCATAGAAAATCATAAATATTGAATAATGAATGAAATTTTCAAAGTAGAATGTTCATAGTCAATGATGTTCGTGCCAGTATCATAAATAACATTTTAAAACTGATTCAACATTATTTCAACAAAAATAATCCTCATAATACAAGTTAATGCAAAATTTTATTTTATTCTCCCATATTAAGAAAATCATCAATTTCGAATAACTCACAAAGTTCAAATTAGAATGTTGGACATCAATAGGGTTCTTTTCAATATCATAAGTGATATTTTAAATCTCATCTGATCTCTTTACGATCATGAGATAATGTGTACACAGATTAATAAACTAACAGACAGACACTGCATAGTTTAAACAGAGTTTCCTCCAGACAGTTTCAGGAAAGTGTTGCACCCTATCTGTTTTGTGGTTGAAAGAAATATCAATAGAACCCTTCTTGCCCTTCATCTAAAAAAATTACACCCTTACTGTCTTTTTGTGAAAAATAACTTTCAAACTGAAGATATGCTACAAATATAAATAAAGTACTTGGTATAATCAACATTCATTTATACATTATTACAAGTGCAAAGAAAGTTTTTTTTTTTTTTTTCAGCCAAGCTCAAAAATGAATTTCCAAACCAAGTGTCTAAATTTTAAATGTACCCTTAAGAATATAAAACTGTCCGCTAGAATCTAAAAAGTTTTTTTTTTTTTTTAAATAGCAGCATTAAAAAAAAAAAAAAAAAAAAAAAAAGAACTAGGGGAAAATTACATTAAAACATGTATTAAAAAAAAAAAAAGTATGGTATAGCAAATTTTTATGAGTAACCAAGTTCCGTATACCTATAATATGATGGGGAACTAAAAAAAAAAAAAAAAATTGATTTTTAAAGAGAAAGCAAAATGGAAATATTTACAAAAACAGCAGCAATTTTTTTTATAAAACAGCTTTAAACATTTCATGAAGTAGCATGAAAAATAAATAAATAAAATAAAAATGATTTACCTAGGTGCAGAATATGCAGGTTTACTTTGAGTGTCAGTAATTGCAGGAGCTGTATCACCAACAATTGGAGTTGGCGAGTACCCAAAATTACTTGTAGAGCCAAATCCTGGGCTACGGCCTTTCTTAATAGCTTCTTGACGGGCCTTTTGTAATTCTCTAGCCTTTTCTTTCATTTTTTGCTTTGCTTCTTTTTCTTGTGTCTGCAAGGATAGTATTAAAAAAAAAAAAGGGCAAATGTTTAATAAATATAATCAACAATAAGTGTTTTTCAAATCACAATATAATGAAAAGTTATACATTATTTGGCAGTTTCTCAAGTCTGTCAATATTACTATACTCTTTATATAACAATTGAAAAGGTTTTTGTGATAAGACTATTTATTTATATTTAAAAAGAAAAACACTTTTATTTTCACAGAGAAATTGTTAAAAAAGGTTGTCATTAAATTTGTACAGAACTTTATTTTTTTTTTTGCCCTCAATTTGCCCTTTTTTTGAACCTCATTTTTTTTTTGCCTATTAGCATCAATATTTTTCTTTTTTGAAATAATACATGACTATTTCAATATATAGTAAAAGCAATATTCCCATAGGCTGTAATATTTCACTATTGAATATTAAAGCTCATATTAGCAAAAATTGTAACACTAAAATAAGAAAATTAATAGAATTTCTAAAATGTAAAACAGGATGCTATCTAAACATAAGCAATAATTCAATATTTGGCAGCCTAATAAATAGCCTTATGTTTGCTTTGCAAATCTTGCAACAATTGTTTTGAAATGAAATAATAGCGCAATCATATTGCAGAATTTTCTGTTACATCCAGATAAACGAGAGTTTTAGTGAGACTTCAATTTCTGTGATCATTTTGATCAAGATGACAATGTGCAGGGCCCACTTTACCATTAGGCAAACATAAGCGGTCGCCTAGGGCAGCCGAAAAAGGAGGGCCGCCAAAAAAATTTAAACACTGACCAAAATTTAAGGGGGAAAAAAAAGAAAGAAAGAAAAGAAAAATGGATCGATGGAAGAAAAGCGAAAATCATAAACCAATTTTTGATTTTTTTTTTCTCCTCTTTTAAGGAATATGTGTATATTCAGTTGTAAATTAAAAGTAACCTTCTTTAAAGATTTTAACTTTGTATAAAAACACCTTAACTCTTTCAGGGGCAAGGAAATTTTGCTCATTTAAAATAAATTACCACCAGAATTTGCGAACAAATCTAAAACAGAAGAAATAAATGAAGAATTTTCTTTATGTTATTAAAGTAAAACATTGTAAAAATTTCCAAGATGAATTTTTGCAGTTGGGAATTAAAATTAGACGCTCTGGTTAAGGTACTAAAATGTTGATTTTTAAGAAATATATGCTTTGATTTGTATTGTGATAATGAAAAGCTAGATCTTTTCAAATTAGATGGAAAAAATTATAAGGAGGGGCTGGATGATTTGCAATTTCAACCCGAACAATTTGGTTTTAGATCTAAACATTCCACCACCTATACGAATAACAGAATTTATTTATGATAGTTTTATTAAATCTAAAATATTCAAAGCCCTTTTACTTGACATCACTAACGTGTTTGACAGTTTCGCACGGCAGCCGCATTTTTAATCTAATTCAGCTTAAAATTCGAACTCCTTATATCAAATTCATCCATAATCAACTAAATAATAGAACTAAGAATAAGAAAAAAAAAACTATCAAATTTATAAGTATCTAAATAAAAGATTCCTGAAAATTTTGTACAATTGTTACAAAAATAACTTCGTAAACCAGTCAGAAAATAGTCCAGATTTCAGAAAGGTTTTAAGAATAGATTTAAAATACGCAAAATATATAAATTAAGATTTAAAAATAAGTATGAGTAAATTTAAATTACATAAGGGTAATCCTTTTTAGCCTATGGTGTCTAGGAAATTTGTTTAATGCGTTGACTTTAGATAGTCTTTTCTGCAAAAGGCTTTACCTTCATATGGAAAAATTAAAAGCTGCTTTGATTCACATCACAGACCTACCAGTGGCCAAGCGGTTCTGCGCTCAAAGCTGGTAGATGGGAAGTGTCCGGTTCGATCGCAGGTCAATCGCAGCAATTAATCATCAACTTAGCCGTTCGGAATTTTCCGAAACTTGCATAAATTACAGGCTAGAAATTTATAAGTATCCCCTTACGGGCCACTTAGAAAGACCCTACTCGTAGGGCACTCTACCTATAGGCCTCGGACCTTAGCGTAGTCAGTTGGTCTTAAACCCTAACAATCGATTTGTATAACCTTATCTAAATAAGAATACCTAATTATGTCGCGCGTTTATGAATGAAAAGTCTTCGTAATTGTGTTTAAAAGTGATTAGTTTGCAATTAATAATAGCCAACACAAAATTTCATCTGATAAGTCAACCCACTAAGAAATGAATTAATAAAAATTTTATTTCACATATACATTAAGGAAAAGGATCAAGCAAAAGTGAAGGGGAAAGCATTTTTAACACTTTTCAATAAAGTTTAAAAATGTTGATGACTTCGGTTTGTCAGTACAGCCATAGCTAATATTCTCTATTTAAAATGGTAGAAATAGGGACACCCAAAAGAATGACAGTTAATTGCTTTCTACGAGATGTACTTTTATTAATCACATTTAAAAAACTTTGTACTGCGAAAGTCGTATTAAAATTCAGATTTATTATTCATATGATTAATATATATATATATATATAATATATATATATATAGAGAGAGAGAGAGAGAGAATATGGTATGTTTAGCATTAAGGTTTACTGGATCACACCAAAATATTCAATTGGAAATAGGAGCTACAATTGGAAATTGCTAGAACTGCATTTCCGCTTGTGTTAAAGTTTTTTACTTTTCAACAATATTTTGGAGTGATTATGAATTCAGTTAGTTTGTCTGTCTGTTTATTTTTCCGCTGTGTGATAACGTAGGTAAAGTACATTGAAGGTTAAACGAGGCAACAAGTACATACAGTTGGAAAATATTAATAGTCTATGTGAACCAAATGATTTTTCATTGTTGTTTAAATAATGAAACGAATTCTTGTTGTCATCTGGTTTAATGTAAAATGTAAAATTATCATTTATTATGGAAGGATTAAAATTCTAATAAAAACTAATATGTTGTGGCCACCACAAAACTTTCTTCTATATTTTCC
Organism: Salticus scenicus; assembly: GCA_963930645.1. Lineage (NCBI taxonomy): Eukaryota > Metazoa > Arthropoda > Arachnida > Araneae > Salticidae > Salticus > Salticus scenicus. The sequence continues at coordinate 304,751,461 of OZ005652.1, forward strand.
TATACAAATTCACTCAGTAACAATGTTTAAAAAAAAAAAAAGATTTATTATTATTATTTTTTTTTTTTTGGTTAAAAGTAAAAAAATTCCATAACTTTGTTTTAAATTATCACAGATTTATACTTCAACCATTCGTTTTAAAGGTATTGACAAGAACTTTCGAAAGATACCCATCTTGAAAATTCACCCCCCCCCCCCCAGAGGCGGAAGCGATGCCCCCACATGCACAGAATTTTTTTCCTAGTTAACTACTACTATTATCAATAATTCATAATAATTTTACAATCACAAATTAAAAATAACTCTCATTATGTACATTTATATGAAATTTTATCCTATACTGCCATGTTAAAAGTTTACAAAAAATGCGATCACAGCGCCACCTGTTGAGTGATTGATCCCCAAATCTAATCAGCACCAGTTTATGTCAGGGTGCAACTAAATACCAAGTTTGGTTAAATTTCATTCATTGGTTCGTGAGCTACTGTGTCCACGAAAATCGTGATACATACAGACAGACATTTTCTAAAAACTATCAATTCGTGTTAAGGACATCCCAAAACGTGTAGATCCGTCAAAAAACAGAGGTCGAAAATTTTCGCAAATCCAATACTTTCTCTATATTACATATAGAAGAAAGTAATAAGAACTAATTTAAAAATAATAATAATAACAGTAATATTTTAATATTATATTGTTATTCACTCTGGAACTTTTTCGGTGGTAAAAATGTAGCAACTTGATAGATTCACTCCGTTTTGTGATGCGATGCCGCAATCTGATAGCTAAGCAATGGTGAGGGAATGATGGATTTCAAATTTCCTTTTCTTCTGGCCATGCAAAAAGTTTCTTTTTCACTCCATTGTAATAATTTTTAGTCAAATTTTCGGCCAAACAGTTTATGGTACAAGCTGTACATGGTATATGAATACATGTACAGGTATAACAGTATTGATGTACAGTAGTTCCATTGTACATCAATACGTGCGATGTCATGTATAGAATGGAGATCAGTATAAACAGAAATTTTAAGACATTTTTCCAATCGAACGTTTAGCACAGTCAGGTGAGAAAGCTAAAGGTTTTATTCAACTTGTTTATTTTTTCCTATATTTCTAAATATGCCTGATCCAATTCAATTTTTACAAAAAAAAAAAAAAAAAAAATGTTATTTAAATTTATATTAACTTATAATATTAGAATAAGTTGTATCTTAATATAGTAGCTTTTTATTTAGTATGGGATTAGAGGGGGGGGGGGGTTAGGGATCACAGTGAGTAAATTTACTTGGGGTCACAAGATATCTATAAGCTGCCCTAGCGTAACATCTATTAGAGGGGGCCGCCAAAAAACTATTGCTTAGGGTCGTCAAAATTGTAAAACAACCCCTGACAATGTGACACAGTAATCTGAGTTCTATGCATCTAGCAAGATTGGGTTGCTTAACATTACACATCTGCAGATGATACTAGTTGAATGATTGAATACCAGCATAAACTGTATTTGTAACTGTGAACTATTAGCATTAAAAAAAAATGGTTCTTCCCAGATAGAATCCAGAAAGAGCCTAAAAAAAAAATTACCATGTAAAATCTTCTGTTTTAGCAGTCACTTTATATAATACTGAAAACATGGGAAAATTTCATAAAGAGATCATTTTTATAAAACAAAATTTTGTGAAAGGTGTGTTTTTATTTATGAATCTGAATTTTGTGAAGCACACTAAAAATCATCAAGTTTGTTTGTATTGACCCCTGCGAGATGGTTGTCTTTTCTGGTTGATGTTGACCATATCAAGTTATACATTTAATAAAATATTAATCTAAATATATTTTTTACTCTCATGTATGTAAATACATACATCTCACACTCTAATTTAAACAGCTGTGGCTTCTTGATCAGTTTTGAGAGAAAGAAAAAAAACCTCATTCGGGAAAATAGTATGCATAAGTGCAGCATGAAAACTTTTTAACATCCATTACTTACTTCTCAGCACTCTTTACTGTAACAAATAGAGTATCATTAATCAGTAAATTTCGATAATCAATTAAAAAAAATTATTAGATAACTTGATTACCTTAGAATTTAATCAAACAAATTTTATATTAAAAAAAATATATATACTTACTTACAGTGTGATTATCAAATGTAAAAAAGAAATGTTAATAAATTTCTGCATTGAAAAGTCTGAAAAACTATAAAAGTCTTATGCAAATCTTCTAGAAACTTTTTTTTATTTTCATTTATTTATTTGTTTGTTTTTAAGAAAGAATCAATGCTGTACCTTTCTAACTTTTACACACTGATGAAGGTAAATTCAATGTTACCAAAAGAGCTGCTTGCATTTTTACTTTTTTTTTTTTTTTTTGGTAGTCTGTAAGTTGCCTTTTCCTTGTATCTTATTTAGGAAGTTGCCAAATCTCTTTTTAATTATGAGCAATATATTATTTGTCTAACAACTAAATTGTATTACCTGTCTAACAGCTTGATAAACTTTTTCTTCATGGGAATCCATTTCTACAAAAGTCCTTATCTGAGCAAGGTTAACATTTTCTCTGTATCCAAGAGCAACAATTTCATCAAATGCAAAGATTAGGTTAAAAGCATTATTGACAATATCTTGTTCATCCATTGCTTTGCAATACTCAGGAATCTATTATAATAATACAGATAAAAGTAATGGGATATAAAATAACCAAAATGAAATATCTCAAATATCCAAATAAAATTATTTAAAATTTTTATATAAAAATGTCATATAAAAATAAATCTCAATATAAAACATTTTAGTTTAAAGGTTAAAAATTACAAATATAGTAGAACCTCAATTCATCGTTTTTACAGGGTACATGGGAAAAAAAAAAAAAAAAAAAAAAGATAAAAACAGGAAAACAACGAATGCGGGTTAAAGTCAAAACACAAAGAAAACAATGTTTATCAATTAATACACACAATGTTATACAGTATACTACTAATAAAAACTAAGTTGTTACTTTTCAAACTGTCAAAGAAATAAATCAGTGTTGTAGAACATTAAGTAAAATTAATTTTTTTAAATCAGTAATTTTATGTTGGATTTTTCGTTCATTTTATAAATTAAACAGGAATTTTTCTAGATTTACAACATTTTTTCTGGTCCTTTTCTATAATTTCATGTGCTTATACATAAAAGTTCGTGCATTTTCAAATGCTATAATTACATCATCTTTCTCTTTTTTTGCCATTATTTTCATTTTTTGAAATCACACATCTCTTCTATGCTTTAGGATACCACATATTGCAACGTCTTGATTAATGTAAATATTATCACTAAATTTTGCACCAGACTTATCCTCTGCTACATGCAGCCACTTTTCATCTGCTTTATCAGCATCATCATTCTCTTACACTTCTGTTTGGTATTCTTCATCATTTTTTTGTACGTAACAGCATTTCACGAAACAATTTTCGGGATTACTGATGAGTTTACTTAAGACCACAGTGTATGGCTTAAAATGAATTCTGAATCACTACCAACATTCATGCTCATACCGGGATTCAAACTTGGCACCTGGAAATTAAAAGCCAGGTTGCTAATTATTCTGCCACCAGATAGGCTTATGCATTATTGGAATGGGGGAACTAACTGTAATCTGATGGTATCTCAAAAACCTAAAAATGAAAGAAAGATCAGATATCTGGAATTAATATCTAACTGATCAGGTTAGATATTAATTCCAGATTATTTTATATTTTTTCCATTTCTAAATCATTTTAAAGAAAATATTAGAAACATATTACACAACTGAACAAGGACAGTATCTGCAGCGCTCAGAACAAAATATTTGTTTAGCCTGATATTAACTTTCTAGCCTTTGTTCACTCTTCAAATAAGACATGAGTTAATTGTTTGTATATTTTTGTTATACTTTTTACAAAATTATTAGAGATTGCATGATTTAATGCTATTATCCTTCGTAGTGATGAAAATTTTTACAAATTTTTGCAATACCATCATTTGAATCTAAAAAAAAGTAAGAGAAGGAGAAGAAGAAATTTTATTTTTCCTAAATTTTACAATCAATTTTTCCAGAATTTTAATGAAAATTTTCATTTTGGAATTCTTAAGATTTTCTTGAGATTTAGAACAGAAACCTAATTCCCTAAATATTCCAGGTTTTCCTTGAAAAGTATGAACCCTGATTATAGACTATTTATAATTCTTTTACAGGGATGCAAAAAAGAATTTGTATACACCATATAAAATACACAAACTTGGAAGGAAAAAAAAAAAAATGTTTGCTAATTTATTTACTAATTCAAATTTGTTTAAACACTTGATAATTACTAAATGTTCAGAAGTTCAAATAAAGTTATTTCAAATTTATTTTCTTATTGTATATTGGAAATACATTTAAAGGAAAAATATTTTCAATAATAGTCCCACATTTTCCTTTACATTTCTTCAAGAACACTGTATATAAAGTCCTCTTTGAATAAAAATCCTAAAATGTTAAAGGGGGCTCGGAAAAGTCAAAATAAAATTAGCTACAATCTATATTTCCATCACAGAAAACGTAGACTTTTTATACATGAAAAGATAGAGAGCCAGCACCATTCAATATAATCTGGCAAGGCATGACACACTCACTACTTTCTCTTAGCTTAGATTAATATAAAAATGTTACAGTTAAAAGTTAAGATAAGAGATATTGTATTTGAACATGTCTAGTTGTACCCTGGAAACTGTTCAAAGTACAAATAGAACTTGTTACCACCAGAAGCATATCAACATTTAATAAATAAAAACAACCTTATTTTGTTTCTGTTATTTGCCAAAGTCCTTTCTACCCCCCCCCCCCTTTTCTTACTCAGTGGCTGGCTTGTGTAATTCGGCCTGTGACTCTAAATGATCTTTTCCTCTCAGTTGAAATGAGGTGGCACTACAAGTGGCTTAATCCTGTCGTTGGTTCATTGCCATTAATTGAATTGGAATTATTAAAAATTTCTAAGTCTCTTTATTAACCCTACAAAGCATCCAGTTCCATATGTGGGACACCGACTTTAATCATTCCTATAGCTATAAAACTATTAGTAGCGACATCTCTTGACATCTTGATAGAAGCTACTGACATTTATCAATGTAGTAATACGAATCTTTACCTCAAGATGTCGTTCGTGTTTTTATTATAGTGCACTCAGTGTGAAATTTGAATGAAAGTGATACGTTAGTTGTTTGTCTGAAATCAAAAATAAAAAAAAGAATAGTTATTGAACAGTTTTGACTCGAAAAAAAATACTGTGTGTTATAACGAAGTGTATATTTTGCAGAGGTAAGTTTTTTTTTTATATTACAATAGTAAACATAATTAGTAAATCATATTTTTATGTATGTTCCACATATGGTACGTTGAGCAAAAAAGTTGATTTTCCCGTAAAATATGGTTTTATTTTTATAAGTTTTCCCTATCTTCTGATCACTAATTACAACCTATATATTTTTGTCACGCACTAAAAAAAAAATTGAGCCTTGTAGGGTTAAATGCATAAGACGAAATGCATATGCAAAACAGTTTTATTTGACACACATTTGTGTGTGTGGAAGGGGGGCTATTACTCACTTAACCCCTCCACCTGAATGTTGTAGCTACATCCATGAAACCTGTCATCCATGAGCCTGTTATTAAATAGTAAAATTATTTCAAGTTATTCCAAGAATTACTGCTCAAGCCATTCTTTTGAAACTTAATAGACTAATTTTTAATAATACTGCATACTATCTACAATTGTATTTGCACGGAGTGTACTTAATACTAGCACAGGAAAAAAAGAAAGTGTAATAACACTTAAAATGCACCACACGCCACATTTAAATATAGTATTAATATATAAACATTCTTTTGTGTAGCCTTGTAAATAAAAGACAAGTACTTTTCATACCATATTTTATGCAAAACGTGTGGATAATAAAAATATATACATAAATTTTCTTATGTTTAATGCAGTCTAAAGATGTTAAACTATGCCTATAAAAAATTTTGCCCATAGATGCAATGTGTTTATAATTACTTTGTTTGTCCCTGTACATGAACCAGTTATTAAATCTCAATGAAAAACTTCAAGTAGCATTTCATATGATATTAATTTAGAACACCAAGTTTGGATTTTTGGCTAATATCTGTTCTTCAGTTATGTTGATAACAGACTCTGATGCATGCACACACACAAACCAACTTTAAAATCCAATTTTTGAATTCAAGGGACCTCAAATTGTATGATTGTAGAAAAACTCACTTTCAATATGTTTATCCAGAAACAACACTTATTTTACTATATATGAGTAAGAAAGAGTGAAAAATGTAATAAATTATAATTACATAACAGCCATAAATAACTAAAACATTAAACAGGAAAGCATCAAATTTCCCAAAATATGGAACAGTACTTACAACTCGAGTAAATAATCGCAACGTCTCCAGATCTTCTAAAATATTACTTGCTTTAGTAGTTATCAATAAAGTATACAATTTTTCCATGGGTTGATACACATATCTTACACTATCAGTCTCAACAAATGTATGTTGACGCCCAGTACTTAATAATTTTGGAAAAGCAGCTAAAAGACCTTCAACACGTGCCCGTGTCATTTCAACAAACTGACGGGAAACAATAACTGTAAAAATAAAGTAAAATTAGTAAAATAGTAATATAAGGTGTCTTAATTAACCTACAACTTTAAAATGAAACAACTTTGCAGAGACTCACTAGATGGAGCTACTGATTAATGCAGTGACAGACGGTATAAAAGGAAACTGTTTCAGATTGATTTCACACCATTACAAAAATGTCTCCTAAAGTGAGATATTCAACCGAAGACCATATATTCATTGCTAAAAATTGGTATTTATGTGGTGAAAATGCAACACTATTGCTGCGGAAGTGGGCTACAACGTACAAAAACCGACCTAAGCCTTCTAGAACAATAATAAGTGATCTTATAAGAAAATTTGAGATGTTTGGTTACGTGACTCTGGGTATGAACACCGGTGGATATTGGTTCATGCAGGACGGTGTCCCTCCGCATCGAACAGGCAGAGTGTTTGACACCATTAACAGTGTGTTTGGAACCCGGGTTATTGCTTATCAATACCTGTACAACCATCCTGGTATATTGCATTGGCCACCTTATTCACCAGATATGAATCAGTGCGATTTCTATCTTTGGGGTCACATGAAAGACTTGGTGTACAAGAAGAAGCCGACAGATCTCAATAGCCTCAAGAAATCCATTACTGACTCATTTGCAAGCATTAAAAGATAAACACTTGAACAAGTAACTGATAACTTTGTGACTAGGTTGCGCATCTACATCGCCTCTGAAGGTTCTCACTTTGAAAACCTTGTGCATTAATTATCCTTTCAACGTTCTTTTCAATAAAAAAATTTTTGCTGTGCTATCTGCAACGATTCTTGTTATTACATTTTAAAGTTGTAGATTAATTAAAAGACACCTTGTACATTAACTAAATAATTTTAAAATCATAACACAGCTGAACCTCGTTAACGTGAATCTCAAGGGGAATAAAAAATTTGTTCATGCTATCAGTAACTCAGAAACCAATTTTCATTTTGACAGGAAACTTGATTTGATGCTTGATTGTGGAAGCAGTTCATGTTAAAAGTAATTCACATTAATAAGCATGTTTACGTTAATGAGGTTCGACTGTACTTTCATGTTATAAAATATTTAAAAATGTGCACAATATCTTAGTTTAAAATTTACCTTTTCCAGATTTTGTTGTGACGCTTGCAGCTAGAAGAACCTAAAAAAAAAGTATTAAAATTTTATTTATATAAAACTCATAAAACAAACATTTTGCTATCTTAGTAAAAGCATGCTTTTGAATGTGTGCACACACATATATATATATATATATAAACAAATGGAAAATACCACTAATTCATTCATTGATTGATTCGTCTATCAATACAAAATCCAAACTAGAGTCCTGCACAGGTCTGGTTTTACCAGACCCGAACTGTGAATTTTATATCAACCCGAAACCCGACCCAAACCAAACAAAAATATTTTAATAGCCCCAAAACCATACTAAAGAATTTTGATGACCCAAACCTGATTTCTTTATACCCGAAACCCGACTTCTTTTCACCCGAACCTGACCCGAAACCAGAATCTAAATGAAAATAAAAACTCATCTAAAAATCATGCAAAACATTTTTTGTTTATAAAATAAAGTAAATACTCATTGTCACTGTCATACTGTTGGTAAATCGTTTTCAAAAGAATTAAAATTACTAATATACTAAGTTAAAAATTTAAAAAACTGAAAAATGGATTAATAACAATTTTTAATTATTTATGTATGTTGTGTACTTCAAGTGTATTCAGGTTTCAAGCTTAGTGTCTGTTGTTTTATTGCTTAATGCTTATTATCACACACACAATAATATTAAAACAACACAATGTCACAGACACCAACTAAACGTCCGCTAAACTCATCTAAATCTACATTCCTGTAACTTAAAAACATTTGCAAGAGAAAAAATATTAATTATCAGTTTAAGTTCACAGTCTATTTCAAAAGGATGTGAGTAATCAAAATTGATCAATCATACATCTGCAGAGCTGCCAACCTTGGTGGAAAAAAAACAAAAAAAAAAAACAGGAGATTTTACATAATTTCAAGGGAGAAAAAAGGAGATTTACGGTTTTGTGGAGAAAAATAAAACAAAATTATTTTACTCAATACATGATACTTTTTTAACTTAAAAGACCTAATATAACTTTTGTTTGGTGATTTATATTTTAAACTTATTGGGGAAAAACAAATAGTTAACAAGTTCATTAACAAAGTCTAAAAATAACTACATATGTAAAGAATTTTGAACCCCTATATCGCTTCAGTTGGTTATAAAATCTAATGAAACAAGTTTTTATGAACATTGATCCAGAGTTTTCCCCAGAAAATTTAAGGAGAGGGCTGCATCTTGCCTGCTCTTTGTTTGGAAAAGAAAGGGAAAAAAAAAAAAAAAACGCCTTGCCCCAATTTATTCCCCCCCCCCCCCATTACTGCCTTTGTAGAAAATGACCTACAAACTGAAGATAAATGCTATAAATATAAATAAAACTATTGTGTGTGACAATCAGCACATTAACAACAAGTAAAAGTAAAGAAAAGTTAAAGACCATAGACTTTTTTCTCTTTTTGTATGCATATTTATAACTAAATTTTTAAATTAAGTGTTTGGATTTTAAATGTCAAATGTGTCCTTAAAAACTCAAATCTGCCCTCAAGAATCTAAAAAGTGCTTTTTTTTTTTATTTTACTAGCAGTACCCAACATTTTTTAAAACCTGGGGGAAAATGTTTGATTCTTTTGCTGCAGAATGCAGGGGTCGATCCAGGTTTTAATTTTTGGGTCCCTTTTTTGTGAAAAACAAATTATTTTTGTGAAATTTTTATTTATTTTTGTGAACTATAAAATATTTTTGTGAAAAAGTAAAATATTGTGTAAAATCTTTAGTTTTTACTATCACTTTATGTAATGTTTAATATCAAGTTAATAGAGTTTGATTGAGCCAAATTAAGGCATTTATTAAAATTAATACTGAAAATATGAAAACATTTAATAAAAGGATCATTTTTATAAAACAAAATTTTGTGAAGGGACTCATTTTATAAATTTGAATTTTGTGAAGGGTCCCTTTTTATAAATTTGAATTTTGTGAATGGTCCCTTTTTATAGATTTGAATTTTGTGAAGGGTCCCTTTTTATGAATTTGAATTTTGTGAAGGGTCCCTTTTTATGAATTTGAATTTTGTGAAGGGTCCCTTTTTATGAATTTGAATTTTGTGAAACTATAAAACGAAGGACGAAGGCGTAACAAGTGGCTCTGAAGATGATCACGATTGTGATCGAAATTGATCAGCCAAAATTGAAAAGCTTATATAAGGTATATTTTTAAAATGAAATAAATTAGTTTGCTTTTCATTAAATTTATATGACATTTCTACTTCTTTATAGGCTCTAGAATCTAATAAAGCAAGTTTAAAATGAATATTGACATTTTTGTTGTGGCTTGTGGATGGAGAAAGAATGGGAAACAAAAGAGTTCCATAGAGCATTTGATCATCGATGGCTAGTTGGAGATAAGAAAATACAGGGGGGAGGGGGAGTTAAAAATAATTACATGAGCAAGAAACATTGAAGGATTCTGTTTCTTTAGAGATTCTAAAATCTCATAAAGTAAGTTTTAAATGAATATCGACATTTATGTTGTGGATAGAGAAAGATTATGAATTGGAAGGCTTTCGTAAATCTGAAAAGATGGCACCTACGAACTGTCAAAAATTAGCGTTTTTAGTTCGATTTTTTTAAAATATTAGAAAAACGGGAGAAATACCCATTAAAATGTAAAAACGGGAGATAGAATTAAAAAACAGGAGTCTCCCGTGAAAAACAGGAGAGTTGGCAGCTCTGCATCTTGTTACTGTAAGAGATGTAGCCTGTTTTCAACAGCTTATATGGCCTAAATAATAACATCATACTTGCCAACCTAACCCGGAAGATTGTTAGTCCCACACTTTTCCGCCTATTTTTTCACACCAGTCTTTTTTTAGAGTATTTTTCTTCTTATTTAATAGTAAATATAACAATCTAACAATAAATATAACAATCTATATAACAAAACTAACAATCTTCTGGGTTAGGTTGGCAAGTATGTAATATATATATATATATATATATATATATATTTCTATTGCTCATTGCTTTAGTCGGATATGGATGTTTATTTTAGTATAATAATTTCTTAATTGTATTACTATAATTTTAATCTATGTATGCAAATTTTCATAGCTTTAAAACAATTTACATAAAAATATTTCTAATGTTCACACTCCCCTTAAGACACTGCATTGATATGTTTTCTAAAACAATTTTTCTTTTTCGGGGGGGAAAATACATATATATATATATTATATATAAATAATTAATGTTAATACATAGTACATTGCAACTTAAAAATATGCATAAAATTATTTTAGATTATAGTTTTCACTTTTCTCCTGTGGTTTTTGACGGTTTAAACAACTTTTTGACACCTGTCACGTAAGAAACTAACCCTGATCAAAGTGAAAGAAGAACATCTACATCGACTTAATCTTCATAGCAATAAAACTTCCAAGAATGCAGTCGTCAAACAGGTGCTTTTTTAGAAATATCGCAGACATGCTCTCATTTTTAATAATTTTTTCTAGCTTATCTATTGTGACTCAGCAGCTAATGTATTAGGAAAATACTATTTATGATTAAACTTTATGCCAGTATTTTCTTCAAGAAAATCAACAATTAGCACTTCAAAGAGTTCCCTTGTAAGTCTACATGTGAATGCAATTAAGTAATAGACATTACTCTTAATCAATTGGTATTAATATCTCTGCTCACTGGTGATTTGATACAAAATCAATATAGAAAAAAAAAAAGTAAAAACATTTATTTCATTTTTATGGTGCGGGGAGAAGGAGCAGAGCTGAATAAATCCTACAAATGAATCAAATTCAATTATTTCTGTAATATCGTGTCAGTAACTAATATTAGTTCTAAATTTAAATATTTTTAGACTATTTCTTCATCTGCTTTTTTCAAGTATTTACATCATAAAAATACAGGTGAAAGATAGATAATAAGCGTAAGAATATTGTGTACAATGCAATCAAAACTCAATTAAAAAGTAATAATGAGTGAAAACAAATAAGTATGCAGAAATATTCCATAAAAAATAGACTTTACAAACATTTGATAAAATATTTATCTATACTCAAAAAGATTAAGTTTTATTAATTTATTTTTTATGTTAAATTATTAGACACAAAAATTATAAATCAAATTTTAATTACCATCTTGAAGGTTTGTGAATTTTCTATCGTAGTTCAGCTTAACAGAATCCACATGAAACTAAAACGGAAATTTTGTTAATAAAGCACAATATTAATGACTGAGATAGATACGAGAAGGCATAACAATTATGAGGATTTCTGTTATGAGACCGTTTCACAGCAATGAGTAAATAAAAAACTTTAAGAAAATTACAACTAAATTTTACAAATTTTAGTTTTTAATTTAAGATACTTTAAAGTGGTAGTTACCATCAAAATTAAAGAGCCGACAGCGATCAACCGATCAACGTTGTTGTGGTTGTGACAACTCAGATCTTAAAACTGATGCCATCTGAGTTTAATGAAATTATAATGTTGATCTTGCCTCCAGATTCAGATATCCGCTGTTAAGGATCCTTAACTAAATATCTTTAAGATTTTTCCTTAAAAAGCAATGGACTTTATTCACGAATGGCAACAGCCGACAATAGCCCCGCCCCTGGTGGTATTTACCTCCTGACTGCTAATGTTTACTTATGAGAAAATGATGGAAATAAATTTTATTTTGTTTTATTTCTGTCACAATTTGCATTATTTTCAAATATGCCCAAGTTTTGTGCAGCTTTCGGCTGTGTCAGCACAAGCGGTAAAGCTGAAATAAGCAAAAGAAATATCAATTTTCGCGAATTTCCTTTGAAGGATTGTGACGTTTGAACGAATAGATTTAAAGTTAAAACTGGAAGAATTCGAGCCCCGTGAACGTTCAGTTTTGTGTTCTGAACATTTTCATGATAAAGATTTTGAAATATGACTCCTGTAAATGACAAACGAAACTTTAAAACCTGATGCAGTATCTAGAAAGTTCTCTTTCTCGAAGCCTGTGATAAAGCGGTAAGGAACATCTTACTATTTGGGTAAGTATATATACGTATACTTTTTTTTATTTCTGTATACTTACTTGTTTTAATTAAAATGTCTCATTATCTAATTAATTTCAACTTTATATTAACGATTTATAATTTCTAATTTTAATTGTATTTTATGTAATACAATGTATTGTATGATGTGTATTATATGGATCATTTTTAATTTTCTATCATATGTAATTTTATTTATTTATTTTTAGTAATTGAAATATTGTACTAAAAAATTATTGTTAAAATTGCAATTCAAATGACCTTATTTAGGTCAAGGAGAAAATCATTACATCCTATATAATGCAAATAAACACCTAGTGGGGGGAAAAAAAAAATCCAGAGAGAAATGGTTATTATTTTCAAGTTGTTATAATTGATGTGATGACTCAAAAACCAATGTATACAGCGTTATGTGGAATTTATATTAATGGTTCTGCAGATCAGAAGCTTGAACATCCCATTTACGTTACTTATTACTGAGCAGATCATTTTTATTTATTCCATATTAATTTAAATATTGATACTTTACATAATATTTCAAATAAGTACAAAATATTTTATTCTTGCATCTTATTTAATATAATGATAAGGATTAAAATTGGTGGTTGTTGAAACAGAAGTGTACTGTTAATTTTTTCTGAAATCTAATTTTCAAAACTTCATTCCAAAAGTTTTTATTAATTTTGTGAAAAAAGCATATCTGTACCGCTCAAACTTTAGGCCTTTTGACATATTCTTCACTGTGAATATATTTAGTTATTCAAAACTGCACTTTTAAAATTTATTTGTAGTCTTAAAAGGAGGGTCGTGCAGAAGAGAGCACACATCATTTTTGAATTAAATAACTGTATTTTTTTTTTTTTTTGGTTAATTCTATGCTTAATTGTATGTCCCATTTTCAGAGATTTCAAAATTTTCTTCTCTCATTCTTATAGATTCCATGATTAATTTGCAGTTATTTTGGGAAAAGAAAGAAAATCTGAAATAGACTGGCAGTTCTGATGGATGTCTTGAATTAAATGAAGAAGAAAAAAGAAGATATTTTAAGAAAATTTCCTTTTTTAGCACAATGTCACTTTATGATACGTTGTGCTATAAGGAAGTTATCTTAAACATTACTTTTCAATGATGTCCCTTGCCACCAGATGATGTGTGTGAGCAAGAAAGATAAAGTAAGATATTTAAAATAGAACTCTATCAGATGCTATGTATCATTTGGCTAATGTAAGTCTGCATGGAGCCCCGAAAAGGAAGAAGGGGATTTATTTTATTTATTCTTCGTAGACGGTGCAGTAGCCCCTATATTATAATATCTAATGACTTGTACTTTTATAATTTTATAATATAAAATTCTTTTAGTTAAAAGTTTTCACTGAACATATTTTTTCTAATATGTTCAGCAGTAACATATAACGTTAAAATTCTTTTTCTAAATATTGGGTGCATTTAATTTTTTTCTCTTCAATTTTCTCAATTTTTTTTTCTTATAATTGTTGAATTTAGGTAGTCTAATAATAGAAGGGTGATATTTTAGGTTTTTGTCAATAAATTCTAAAATTAAGGTGACAGAAATTACATGTCCTATGGAACTCAAGTATAGGTCCCACTGTCTTAAAATTCAGATTCTCTCACATTTTTTTCTCCCTCATTCTGTTTAGTCTAAACTCTATTTTCGGACCCATGGGCAGTTTCAGAACTTGGTGGAAGAAAGTGTGGTGCTTGGTGAAAAAATTAGGGGGGGGGGGGGGGCTTTCTTTTTTGAAAGTTTAATTTTTCTATACTTATTTTTGGTTTGACTGCTCCTTTATTCCTGTGCCCTTGGCCCTGGACAATTGCAAGCTGTCTATGTGTTCTTGTCGTCAGAGCAATTGTTTCTTGTGTCTGTTGCTTTGCTGAAATCCTGGCTATTTTTCTCATATTTATGGGCCTGAAATTCTCGTATTACAAACAGCATGTTTACCAAAAAGTGGATTACGTAATGAAAACTAATTTTGCCCGAAATAAAAACTGGGCAGATTTTTACTCTCCAAAACTTCTTGTCCTTATTTTTCACTGCATATAAGGTCAAATTTTAAAATATGTCATCATAAGATTTCAAAATTCGATAACACATTCTTTTCTATGCGTGAACTTCAGCGTATAGGGAAAAAATATTTCATTTCAAAATTATACTTGAACTTTGTATTTATGAATTATGAAATAAACAAAGACATATTTAGGTAGAGTAAGCGAGAATGACTTATTTTGATTGAATGTGGTTTAGTTAGTTATAAGCAGCCTAACTAATAAAAATTAAAATTTAATAAACTTAAACCTATGGTAAAAATTATAAAGCTTTTACAATATTATAGTTGACATAGTTACAATACTAAGGTTAAATATACTTTACTTGCAAATAATCTATTTTCAGTTAAATGTATTCAATTATTCTTTGTCGCCATCAGTCACCCCTCCCCCCCCACTTTCCCAACAAGTCCTTTACAGCTGCCAATATTTTGTAGTCAATTTTCTTAGTATATTTTATTACAATTTCATGGCTATTCAAGAGTACACAGAATTGCCAATGCCATATATATATATGTCACTATTTATAAGCAGTGATCTTTTGTAATATGGTTATGCGACTGAAAAAATCAAAGATTTCTGTACAAAAATCGTGGTGGCAATCCTGCATATAAAAGCATGAGCGAAGACAAACAAACTAAACTGATAAACCTTTTTCAACTGTGTTGGGAAGTGAAAAAAAAAAAAAAAAAAAAAAAAAAAAATTTCTTTTAATGCACCATAGAAGTAAATTAATTAGAAATATCGGTCCAATCTTTAAAAATTTGGTACCAAATGAAAGGGGCGATTTTTCTGAATCCAGGGGTGCAAACAGAATTTCAACACAATTAGATTTTTTAAAATTAACTAAAGTATGAAATTTAGATGGCAACACTTGATTATTTCATTTATCAATTTTTCAGTGCCAGATATATTGGCTGGTTATTCTTCCGGTAGGAAATATAATTGGTTTTTGACCACGTGAGAAGGTACTGCAAATAAAAAAAGCAGATTTTTAATTTTTTCAATTTTAAATCGATTTAAACAGAAATTCGAAATCGCCTGATATTATTGCTCACCTGTCTGCAGTTAAAAAAGCTAATGTAAAAAAAAAAAAAAAAAAAAATTAAAACTAAAAAAAAAAAAAAAAAAAAAATAGACATATTTATTTAAATTTATTTTTATATGTAAACAGACAAAAGTTACTTTTAACAGAATAATAATGCCTTTTTTTTTTTTTTTAATCTT
Organism: Salticus scenicus; assembly: GCA_963930645.1. Classification (NCBI taxonomy): domain Eukaryota; kingdom Metazoa; phylum Arthropoda; class Arachnida; order Araneae; family Salticidae; genus Salticus; species Salticus scenicus. The sequence continues at coordinate 304,767,547 of OZ005652.1, forward strand.
TTCTGAACTGGGCTGTAAAAAAGCAGATTTGGATTTTCTTAAATTTTAGCCAGTTTTCAACAGAAATCTCTAATCGCCCTTGATAGATTAATAATTTTGAGTCTAAAATATATCAAACATATTCATTAATATTATACATAATACATCAGTTGAAAGATATTTTAAAGTACTTTTATTGCATACTATTAGTGATATAAGCCGTTCACATTTCGTATGAAACTTTCAGAGAAAACTACGGAAAATCCAGAACGTTTTTACTCTTTTATATTTTACCGAGTTTCGAATTCCGGTTTTCATTCATGTTTTGTACAAAGGATTTTTAACTGTATATAGCCCAGAATTACACAAGTTTTGGAGAAAACCACGGATAAGTTAGACACAAATCTTTTTATAAAAATGTTTATATTACCTTTCTATCTCAGGTTCTAATTAACATAATCTCATAAGTAGTATGGCATTTTAAAACTTATTTGAATTGGAATTAAAGAATAGAGATTGCAAATCTCTGCCACCAGATGGCACTTTAATATTTTAAAATTTCAATATCTCCAATTCTAATTATAATTAAATTACTTACAATACATTATTTGAAATATACTTTAGTGTGTACTTTTAAACTGATATAAACCGTAAAATTCTGTGCGGAAGTTTCAGTGCAAACCACAAAAAACCCAGAATACTTTCATTCTAATATATCCAATTATAATTATAAATAAATTACTTATATAAAATTCGAAATATATTTTACATTAATTTTATTGCAAACTTATATAAGCCATTAAATTCAGTACGGAAGTTTCAGAGAAAACCACGAAAAACCAAGATCACATTTATTCATTTTTATTTCACAAACTTTCGAAATCCCACACTCTGCTTACATTTCTTATTAAGGATTTTTTAACATTATTTAGCCCGCAATTACACAAGTTTTGGAGAAAACCACGGAAAAGTCAGACAAATCTTTTTATAAAAATATTTATATTGTTTTTGTATCTGTTACTAATTAACATAATTTCATAAATAATATATCATTTTAAAAGTTATTGCGATTGAAGAATACACGTTGCAAATCTCTATAGCCAGATGGTGCTTAGATATTCTAATAATTCAATATCTCCAATTATGATTATGATTTATATGGGAGTAGATTAGGAGACCGTAGGCCCCACCAGGTTAGGATTTGCTACAATTAGAATTTTCAATGTTTCTTTACACAGTGAGCAAACAAGCTGTTTCAAATCATAAAACGTAAAAGGGCATCGTAGCCGTCATAGAGTGGAAATTTGCTACAGTTAAAATTTTCAAAGCTATTTGCATTATGAGTGAGCAAGTTGTTATAACTTCTAAAATGGGGATAAGGGGCCACAGGCACCGCCGAGTGAGACTTCGCTAGCGTCAGGATTTCTAAAGATCATAACTTTCATAACATGGTGAGCGGACACGCTATTTCAGATACTTAAAGGGGAAGAGGGCGCCGCAGGCGCTACTGAACGGGAATTCACTACAGTTAAAATTTTCAATAAAGCTATTTGCACTATTACAATTTTACAGTAGTCAAAAAGCATAAAAGTTGGTAGATATATAAATTTTTAAAGGATTTTATTTAATTATATTAATAGACTGTAGTAACAACTATTATAATTTTACTACTTGAACTATTTGTCTAAAAGTGTAATACAAATGTAATAATTATTTAAGTAAAACAGACATGCCAAGTCTCCTGCTTTTGGCAGGAGTCTCCTGCTTTTTGCTTGTTTTTCTATGCTCCTGCTTTTCTACTCATTTCTCCTGCTTTTCTGATGTAATTTTTATCTATCCCTCTTAGCATAATTTATGCTTAAAATTTGTGGGATTGGGTAAAAAAATTTGAAAGAAAATTGAAGTTTATCTTGCCCTGCAATTTATCAAGTTCAGTTTGAATGTGAATTACTATACAATACTTTGAAACTAATTTTTGCTAAGAATAAATTTTTAACTTTCATTTTTGCATAATGAAAAATCTTATTATCAAAAGATATTTTTTTTTTTTTTTTTTTTTTTTTTTAATACTAACTATTGAAAACTTAAAGTATTCAAATTTCATTAGAATATAGCTGATATTTTCATTTCTTTATTACCTTTTATTTAAAAGATAATTAAGATTCTTATTGTTTTATATTAGGAGCAGAATGATCAAATCTGTCTATTTTGACTTAAATTTTAAATAACTGTATGTCTGAAGTTTTTTTTTTTTTTTTTTTTTTTTACTGCAAGAAACATATATTATTCATTTAATTTTAATACTGATGCTTTGTAAATACCTCCTAAGCTTATAAAGCTTTACTTAAAATTAAATTTGCATTATTTTACTCATTTTTCTTTCAAACTTTCTTGTTGGAAAAAGTCTCGTGATTTCTGTTAAAAAATCTCCTGCTTTTTTGTCATTAGAAGTTGGCATCTCTGGTAAAATATTTAAGCACACTGTGCACATTTCTTCCTACAGAGTGAATTCATCCGATCTTTTTATAAAACAATTTCACATGTTTCAGCATCATACTTATCTATGCAGCAAAATCATAAACTTCTTAAAGAAAAAAAAGAAACAGAAAAGTTCTTAAAGAAAAAAATAAATAAATAAATCTTTAAATTTAATGGAGGTTACAAAATCTTGCAAATATAGAAAAGTTAATATTTTGTGTACAATGCCCTGTAAAGGAATTTAGGTACATTACAGACGGTCATTGTAAATACTGGAAAATATACTCACAATTGTGTTGTGAATTTTTATTTATTTACAACAAGTAAGTAAATTGTAAAGCAACAAATATATAAGTAAAGCATGAAGTAGTTGAAAATAAAGACATTGCTACACACAGTATTTCTTTACTGACTGTTGGTAGTGATGTGGGGTAGAAAATTTTGAAAGCCAAACAAGTAATTTTTTTATTTAACTTTTTGAAAGAAATATTTAAACTTTTCTTTTATTAGTCACAGTATAGTTAATAACTACAGTAATATCAGAGGATATAGTGTGAAGAAACAAGTTTTTTATTAAAAAACATCTTTTAGAAAGATGAAAAACTCACAACTCTAACTGTTAGTTACAAAAAAAAAGTTTAAAAGTCTTAGGCAGAATAGAAAAAGTTTTTTTCAACAATGTTTACTATGTATATTATGCATGTCTGCTGATCATCAATTAGGAAATGAAAGTCACTGGTGGCAACTGTAATTGTTAAACCCTGATTTCAAACAGTGATTTTAATACATTGAGAGTGTGTTTAACCCTTTAACATTCATTGGTTTCGCAGCGAAACTAAACATTTGACATAATTTAACAATTTTTATACAGCAGTTTTTTTTTTTTTAACATTTCCTCCTTGTTTTAAACTTTTGTTCCTTTTCTGTTCGGTATAGCAAGAATATTCCAAAATTTAAAAAATAATGCTTCAAAACATTACTGCTAAATGCATAAGTCACTTGAAGTTTCTTAGTGTGTGCGTTGCTGGTTTAATAATGCACTCATGTCCAGTTTTTTTTTTATTTAATCAAGAGCTGGACACCTAAAACAACTTTTACGAGTTTTTGTAGTCGATAATGTTTACTTACAAAGTGTTTTATTTATTAAATTAAACATTATTTGAATTTAATAAGGTTAACTTATAAATGTTTCAAACCAAAAATTTATCGAAAAGGACCAATGCTATTTATTATTTTTTTAATATTTATGATCAGCTATGTGTCTAAATGCCATTTTTAAACTCAGTTTAGTAATTTTTAAAATAAATTAAGTAGTGAACGTTAAAAGGGTTAAAACGATAAAATTATTTTAAATATATGTACAGTAGACTCTCTCTGATCTACAAAGCAAGTTATGAAATAATCAATTATTAATTTAAAAAAAAAAATAAATAAATAAAAAGAACTTTTAGAAGAAATTCAAATTACTATCTAATTAAGAATAATATCACATTTCGTTAGAAATAAAAGGAGGTTTTACAACTTTCATTATGTTAATGAATCATATTTCCACAGATTAAGAGAAACTCAGTGTTAAATGATTTAAAAAAAAAAAAAAAAATGTGAATATTACTACTTACATTATGTAAACTGGCTGTATCAGAAAGCTTTCGATATTTTATGAGCACCAAGTTAGAAAATTTTTCTTCAATTCAGATATTTTTATGCTTTTTTCATCCAATTCAGCTCTTCTAGAGATTGTATTAAGAAAACTTCTTTTTAGCATAGTTTGTTTTGAAATAAACCTATGCTGTAAAGAAATTCACTTAACATTTTTCTTTACTTTTAACTCTTTATTAGCCAACATGTTTTACTAGTAGGTACTTTCTTTCCTCTCCTTTTTCTTACAAATTCCTAAATTCATTCTAAATGTTATAAATAAAACTAATAAAATTATAAAGAACTAATTTCCAAAGAATTGGTGTACAAAAAGAAACAATATAATGCCATACTACAATATTACTTTTAACTTAAAATAATAATAATAATCAACAGAACTTACTAAAGCTTGCATTAACAGAAACTGCATCAATTGGTAGATAATCTTCATTCTTATAAGTATCCATGAAAGTAAAATCCTCTGTCATTAAATGTTTAAGAAAACTTCTTTATAGCACAATGTATTATAAAGTGACATTATGCTAAAAAAAGAGATTTTCTTGAAATATCTGTTCTTTTACTCCTTCATCTACTTTATAAGTGGATAGAAATTTCCTCGTTAACTTGGAGATGCCTCTACATCATCTAATGACACTTTTTATCTCTCATTTGAAAACAACATGACACCATTAAAACATGAATATCCTTTGTATGTAATTTATGACTACTGTAATAAAGACATGTATAACATATCAATTGAAAAAGAAATATATATTAGAAATATTAGTAAAGAGAAAAATACAGAATAATTAAATATAAATTAAATGTATAAATACTCTGTTTTAAATTTATTTGCTTACAATGGATGAAAATGGCAGTAGTCAACAGCTTTATTCATATTAAGGTTTAAAAACTTAATCATTATACATTTTTACTGATTGATTATTACTTTTTGATTTTACAATTATATTGCATAAACACACTTATAAATTATCCATATAAAAGATTTTCTCTCATAATTCAAATACCATAAAACAAAAAGATAACAGTAGGATGAGTTTTTAAAAATAACACCAAATATTATATGTAGAATAAAACATGTGAAATCTATAATGACCATCTTTTTTTACTTTAAAAATGAAATGGCATATATGAATGACAATAAGAATTTCAAAAATAATGGAGTGTATCACTAAACTGATTTAAAAACATCACTGCAAATCTTCATACTAAGCTTCACACCATACATTACATAATCAGATTACAGTATACAAATGAATAATATTGTATGCATCAAACATCTTATATAATACAGTTTCCATTTTAAAATAGGTATACTGAGTACAATATATTAATGTAGTTATATTGCAGTTATAGTATTATAGTTATATCTACCCTTGTGACAAGGGTAGTGTAAAAAGCTTTTAACTTGTGCATAAATTAAACGCACTTTTTACAGTAACTATTACAATTTGAAACGAAACACAAGAAAACATTAGTATCAAACAAACAATAATTTGCACTTTTAAAATCAGATTTAAAACGAGAATCCGTCAGTTTAAATAGCACACATTTAGGGTAAATTATAAATGAGAATAAGAAAGAGATTTAAAGAGTTTAAAAAAGATTTTTACAAACTCACCTCATTGCTCAATATGTCGGTCTTAGTATCTACATTATGCACAATTATTTAAAATCCAGCACGTACAACGCTACAAATTGCAACAGTTTCATTTAAACTATTTTCTGGAAATTTCACACCAATTATAAATTTATTGCGATACATTTTTAAACCTGTAACGCTTGCCTTTAAATTTGCATCTTGATAATGACATTTATTATTCATGGATACATTCTGAAATATTCTGTTGAGAAAAATCCCGAAGCGGCATCGGAGTATCTAGAATATAGAATTTCATATTTTGATTTTAATTTCTATTAAAATACTGGTATGCTCGTACTTAAACAAAAATAATCTACAAACACTAGCGAAACGACACGACAGCGTGAACAAGAAAAAATGGAGGATGAAAACAAAACACGTCCACGTGTTTCGTGTTTACAATTTTATATACCACCAGTGACGTCACGTGAATAAAGTCCATTCAGGACTAGCATCTAGCCGGCGACGAGCAACTAGCACACTTTCCTGCAGATTTCGCGCGTGCGTCATGTGCCGGCGCTGAATTCTGTTTCTGCTTATTTTCAAGATTCGCTGTTGTTTTGCTGCCTCACTTCGATTTCTGCTATGAACGAAGCAAAACGGCCCCTAATTATCCAACTGAACTAAAAAATACAGCATTAGTTACATTTTGTCCTTATTAATAAGGTTGAGTTCACCCGCGATTGTAATGATCGATAGATGGCGCTTTCTCAACACTGCAGTTGTTAGTAAACATTGCCACGTGTGTTCCATTAGTGTTCTTTTGTTATTCTACTTAATATTCGTACCACGGACTAATAGAAGAGGATGCGAAAGAGGCTTCCAAATCTGGCTTTTTTTTATCTTACCACAACAGATAGCGCCACAGTCGAGGACCTCCCTTTCCAAAAGCTCCCGTAATGATTTTCAATGGCAAAAAAAGGCATTTAATTTAATTTTTTTATAGAAAGTTTTAACTTTAACAAAATCAAGTAAACAGAAATAATGCTATATAAGGTCTTCCTAATAACATATATTTTTTTTTATAACGGTGGGACTTTTCATTACTTTGTAAGAGGTTATACAAAATACGAGATCGTATTGATTAAAATCAGAATAAAAGACATTTAAAATTTTTCAGTACTGTACAAATAATCTGTGATACAAAGTAAAAAATGTCATTAATAAGGAATATTAAAAATTAAGGAAAGAAAGAAAAAATAAATAAATAGACGAAAATTATTAATAAAGAAAGAAAGAAAAGAAAATTATTTATAAATAATTAAGTAAAATCTGTTGTACTTTATCCATTTATTTTTCAAACTTTTAAATTTAATAAGAATTATTTTGATTTATTTATAATACAGAAAATTAACGAACTTATTAATTTTTTTAAGGTAATATAATATATATGTATTTAAATATTAAAAAAAAAAAAAAAAAAAAATATGATAGTTTCTGTGACTTGAGGTATTTTAGAAATTGTATGGAGATATATTTGTATAAGAATTTGTATAAGAAAATATAGAAGAAAGTCATGTGGTGGCCAAAACAGACTAGTTTTTTTAAACGTAAATATAAGTAAAAATTTTATGATAATTTCTGTTATTTGAGGAATTTTAGAAATTGTGTGGAGATATATTTAAATTTATTTTCATTTCAACAAATTACAGGGAAATTCATCCTCACCTCTTTTTACTATATAGGATAATATGATTTTTTTAAACTATGTATTATTTTTATTTTAAAACTCATTCATCTTTAACGAATGTGCTATATGTAAATATCTGACTGAATTATCAATAGTTTTTTAATGTTAAAATTTTTTAAAACTATTTTAATTTACATATGTCTCGGTAAGTTAGTTATCTTTATTAAAAACGTTAATTATCTTTATTAAAAACCCCGTCATCGGCCGAGAGGTTCTCATTAAAATCTGGTAGATGGGAAGTGCTGGGTTCGTTGCCAGGTCGCGCTCGCTGACCTAGTCGTTTAGAGTTTTCGGTGTTTTTTCCCCCCAAAACTCGAGTAAATATGGGCTTTGACTCCTAAGAATGACCAAAACGGCGGGCAGACTACCCAGCCCTAGGATCCTCGGGTAGTCAATCAGCCTTAACTTTTACATCACCACCCCCACCACCACCTTATTAAACAGTGGGCGAACAGTTTGGCGTTCAAAGCTGATAGACGGGAAATGCCTGGTTCGATACCAGGTTGCGCTCGTCAACCTAGCTGCTCAGAGTTTTCCGTGATTTTCGCCGAAACACACGTAAATACAGACTGGCACCACCTTAGAAAGACCATCACAGAGGGCACACCACCAAGACCCAGGACCCTCGTGTAGTCAATTGGCCTTAACCTACACAGTAACACCATCATCTTATTAAGCAGTGGCCGAATGTTTCTGCGTCCAAAACTGGTAGATGTGAAGCGCCGAGCTTGATACCAGGTCGCGCTCGTCAATTTAGCTGCTCGGAGTTTTCCGTGGTTTTTGCCCAAACTTGAATAAATACGGGCTAGTACCCTCAAAAAGACACCCCTCATAGGGCACACCACCCAGGCCTAAGAACCTCGTCCAGTCTATTGGCCTTAACCTTCACACCACCACCTTATTAACAGTGGCCGAGCGGTTCTGCGCTCAGAGCTGGTAGACAGGGAAGTGCCGGGTTTGAATACAGGTTACGTTAGTCGACGAAACCATTCGTATTTTTCTATAGTTACTAGGGAAGACTTCTGTGGGGATCTTTTTAAGGTGTACTAATGCGTATTTACGCTACTTTCGGAGAAAACCATAGAAAACTTTGAACGGCTTGGCTAATGAGCGCAACCTGCAATGAACGCGGCACTTCCTGTTTTCCAGCTTTGAGAGCTGAACCTCTCAGCCACATAATCGATTAAGGAAATTCATACTTATGAAAGTTGGGAAGAGGGGAATGGCGATTTTATCAATTTTTAAGTCGCCATGTGGCGAGTGTTGAAAGTGGATTTCTTCAGGTCTAATTCAATCAGGACGTGATTTAATTGATTTAATTATCGTTTCAAATATTAAATATTTTGATTTATATTATAACTTTGTATCTGTGTATTAATTCTATTAAGATTTTTAAAATATATAGAGGAGTGGTGTACTGGTTAAGCTAGATTGCCTACACGAAGGAGCTAGGCGTGGGGAGAATATCCACTGTCGAGATCTTTCTAAGAAACCAAGAACGCCTAGCCTATATCCATGTAAGATTTGGTGAAAACAATTAAAAATTCCAAACGATTGAAATGACTAATGCGACTTGGGTTCGAACCCGGCATTTCTCGTGTTCCAAAAGGTATGTATAATACCATTTTTTTTAATTGCGATTATAGTAACGAAAAAATCCTGATAATGTACGTTACTGAACAAAATTTTTAAAAATTATATATAGATATAATTAAATTTATTTTTGTAATAAATTACAGGAAAATGCTTTTTCGTACGGCAGGACTATTTCTTTAAATCTGCGATTTTGCATTATCGCCGATTTTGTGTTCCACCACATATATATGCCAGGATATCTGCCAATATCCAATTTTACCACTTAATTTTCTAAACTATCTTAAAACTAGTATGTTGTGGCCACCACATGACTTTATTCTATATTTTCCTATACAAATTCACTCAGTAAAAATAATTTATTAAAATTATTATTTAAAAAAAATTATCTTCCATGATAATGCAGACGATTTCCATACTATAGAAGTAGTATAACACTAAATATCCAAAAAAAAAAAAAAAAAAAGTCAATTTTATTGTCAATATTACAATTAAAAAAAATTTTTTTTTTTTTTTTTTTTTTTTTTGGTAAAAATGAAAAAAATTGATAACTTTATTTTAAATTATAGCAGATCGATGGTTCAACCATTCGTTTTGCAGGTATTGACGAGCTCTTTTGAAAGATACCCATCATGAAAATTTACTCCCCTCGAGGGGGGGGGGGAGGCTCCTACACATACAAAATTTTTTTCCCAGTTGACTATCTCTATTATAAATAATTCTTCAAATAATGATTAATAAATAGAATTGTGTAATAAATTTGATAATGATTACTAAAAAATAATTCTCTTTATGCACATTTATAAAAAATTTTGGCCTATATCACCATGCTAAAAATTTAGAAAAAGCGGGATAGCAACGCCACCTGTAAGACAATTTTTACCAAAAGTTGATAGGCACTAATTTATGTCAATGTGCAACTACATACCAATTTGTATGAAATTCTGTGCAGTATTTTCTGAGAAACAGTTACCACAAAATTTTGTCACACACACACACAGACAGACAGACATTTTCTAAAAATGGTCAAGTCGTGCTCTACAGCTCTCAAAACGTGTAATTCCATCAAAAACCCGAGTTCTAAAATTTTTACGAATCCAATACTGTCTTCGGTTGAATATAGAAGGAAGTATTTTCCTATACAAATTCACTCAGTAAAAATAATTTATTAAAATCATTATTTAAAAAAATTATTTTCCATGATAATGCAGACGATTCCCATACTAGAGAAGTAGTATAACACTAAATATCCATAAAAAGTCAATTTTACTGTCACTATTACAATAAAAAAAAAAAAAAAATCTATAACTGTATTTTAAATTATCGCAGATCGATGGTTCGACCATTCGTTTTAAAGGTATTGGCGAGCTCTTTTGAAAGATAACCATCATAAAAATTTACTCCCCTCGAGGGGGGGGGGGGGGGCGAGGCTCCTACACATACAACATTTTTTTCCCAGTTGACTATCTCTATTATAATTAATTCTTGTAAATTTCATAATTACTAAAAAATAATTCTCTTTATGCACATTTATACAAAATTTTGTCCTATATCATCATGCTAAAAATTTAGAAAAAGCTGGATGGCAACGCAACCTGTAAGACAATTTTTACCCAAAGTTGAAAGGCACTAATTTATGTCAAGGTGCAACTACATACCAATTTGTATGAAATTCTGTGCAGTAGTTCCTGAGATACAGTTGCCGCAAAATTTTGTCACACACACACACACACGCACAGACAGACATTTTCTAAAAATGGTCAAATGGTGTTCTACAGCCCTCAAAACGTGTAAATCCATCAAAAACCCGAGGTCGAAAATTTTTACGAATCCAATACTTTCTTCTATTAAATATAGAAGAAAGTAATATTATGTCAAATCGGTAAAAATTTTGACATTTTATAAATAAATATAATTATCAATAACATTATTTAAATATATTACATTATACAGTATATTACCATTATATAATATATTATTTTATATAAATAAGTACTTAATACATTTTTTATCTAAAAAAGAAAAGAAAAAAAGAAAGAAAAATAATTTAAACGTAAAAACATTTTTTTTTTCTCTAGTACTTTGTGGTGTTTGCTTACTTTTTTTTTTTTAATCTGTCAACTGTTTAATCATCACCCGTTATATGCTGAAAGAAAGTTATTATTATTTTTTTCTTTTTTTTTTTGGTGTGTGTGTGTGTAGAGGAGGGGGGGGGGGCTTAGAAGTTAATTGATTACACGAGGATTCTAGGCCTGAATAATGTGCCCTCCGTGAAAGTCTTTTTGACCCTACGTCAGGCGCATCCTTAGGACGAACAAAATCGGGCGCACCCAGCCTGAGAGGCCAGGTAAATACTTTATATTGTTAAAATACTTGTACTACAATCGATAAATTCGTACTTATGCATCAAATTTTCGTTTATTACTTTCTATTCACTCCTAATAAGGTCACCATATGGGTGTTTTTGAATTAAAAATCATGTGTAGGATATTTAGAGAAGAAAAACCAGAACGGGCCTCTCAGGCAGGGTGCGCCCGACTTAGGGTTAAGGTCTCCAAGCCTGTGTATTTGTTCGTGTTTCAGAGAAAACCACGGAAAACTCCGATCGGCCAAATTGACGAGCGCGATCTTGACGAACGCACTTTCTGTCTACTAGCTTCGAGATAGCAGAATCTCTCCACCACAGGTATGGCAAGAATTTAAAAGTAAAGGGGAAACGACGTAAAAAATTTTCTTTTGCAATTTTTAAAATGTAATCTCTGAAAATTTTATTTGATTAAAATCAAATTTAATTCACGATTATTTTCCCCATTTTTTTTTCTTTCTTTCTTTTCCTTTTCTTTCTTTCTTTTTTAAATGCATTACCAAGTGATCTGCACTTTTGAATAATAATAACTTATCATTGAGCTTAAAATCATTAGCAAATTCTATGAAGAAAATAAGTGAGAGAAAGATATAAATGATCTTAAAATAAATGTCGCAAGTTTTATTATTATTATTTCTTTCATTGTCATGGCTTTCAATGTTACAAGAAAAGACATAAATTAAAAAATCTTTTTAATCTATTTTAAGATAACATATTTTTGATGAAAGAAAGAAAATCTAAACAATTTTGAAAAATATTTATTGATTTATTATCCAGTTTCACACATTACGAAAAATTCCGATACTGTATGAGCATTTATTAATATAATATATATATAAGAGTTTGAAAAAAAATCCTTAAGTCAAATACAGCAAGAATTAAAATAATAATAATCGAAATACAGGAAGAATTAAAATGAAAGAAAGTTGCAGATGCTTAAAACCAACATAACAAGAAAAAAAAAAAAAAAAAAAAACTTATTTTGAATTTTTATGGAAAAAGTATACACTATTTGGCAAAATATTTAAAAAGGGACTTGGAGTTTGATAAATAAACGAAAAGAAAAGATCGTAACATATAAGCAAGAAAGAAAAAAAAGTTGAAAGAGAAAACAATAAAATTGTGTCGATTAAAATATCTTTTAGTAATAATAATAGTTTATTTTGCAGCAAAAGCAGTCGGAAACCGAAAATTCCTGTCAAGGAAAACCGGGAGAAAGTAGACTACAGCGCCCTCAATATTTGCAAAAATATCGTCTTCCACTTTCAAAGGCTGGGCACCATTGGACTTTCCCCTCCTATTCTTTCTACTCCGTGATTCGTACTATAATTTCTCCGCCATTACGAGCCGTATTCTCCCCTCCTTCGGAATCGTAATTTCATGCGGAATGGGGAGATTTCGAGAGGGAATCCGAATAAGAGTTATTCTCCCAGCAAAAACCGGAATCCAGGCTTTTCGAATGAACGGAATATGGATCTATCTTTTCCGACAGCTCAGAGCAGCCGGAATAGCATTCGTAAGCGGAATATTGTGTGTGGAAAGATAAAATGGCGGACGGTTTGTTGTTATTAGAAGTGTATGACTGAATTGTTGTGTTGAAAAAAAGCACCTTTCTTTTTAATTGAGAGTTTGCCGGAGTTTTTGCAACCGAAGTCTTATGTAAAAGCTTTGTATCCTGAATGAAGGTAATATTTAGTGAAATTTCTTCTTTATATTTTCTGTTAAGTTGTTTATAGTCAATGGTTGTTTACAAGTTTGATTTCATAAGTGCTTTATACATTCGTTAAAATTTCGTTCATTTTATACCTTGTATTCCATAACTTTTGAGACATAACTTACTCTATGTGCTGCACTGTATTCATATTACCTTTTTTTGTTGCATTCATTATGTTAATCTGGGCACTTTTCTCCATTAAAATGACATAATTCATTAAGTCATGCTTTATTATATTTGAAAGCTTAAATAATTTAAGGAACTTTCAACTTGCTTTTAAAGTAATATGTATGTATTTTATAGTTATTACCTATTCTAAATATTGAAGATTTTTGAACTGATAATTGCAAACTTTTGTACTTTAAAAACTAATGCAAACTTTGCAGAAATTGATTGAAATATCCAGCACTTTTAAGTACAAACAACTTTTTCTTAATTTGTTAAAAAATATGTATTAAATTGAATACAGGCTTTGGAAATGCTCTTTTTTTTTAAATATAACTTTGATTTTTTAGTTGTGTGCTATATTTCTGTTCTACACAATGTAAATTTATTTAATATATTTATTTTTACATGCCAGATGAATTATGCCTTCAACTCACTTATTACATTTAATAAAATAATAAGTTGTAATTGAAAATTCAATTATCCCATTGAGTAGTTCCATTATTTTAAATGTTTTACAACTTTTTCTAAGTGTAGAAAATAAAATATTGTGTTAATTACAGTGATAAAAGTAACATGTAATGAATGATTTTTTCTTTAATCAGAAAAAGTAAATTATTAATAATAAATTATGGCAAGAACTAGCAAGTACCATATTTCTTTTGGTCATTTATGGAGTAATTAGTGTTAAAAATATTTCTTGCAATAAAAGAAAAGGATGAAGAAAAGTTGCATTGTAAAAATATGTCATTTATGTGTTGATAGTTCATGTAAGAGGAAATTCTTAAAGATTTCTGCCAAAAAATTAAGTAAAATTATTTAACATATTGTGTGTATATTATATATATATGTATAAATTCATATTTTTAAGACAATCCAAATTCATTTATTATAAAATCAGACCAGTAATGGCAAACCTATTCAAGAATTTGTAGATTATTATTATTATTATTATTATTATTTTTTTTTAATAATATTTCATAGGCAACTTAAGTGAGCAAAGAAAATGTTGTATTTTCCCATTAGCCTTGTGCAAATGATTTGTTGCTGACTCTTAGTTAACAAAGCACCACATAATGAAAACACATTTAATAGTAACACTTTTAGCAGTTAAAATAAAAGTATTACAATTAATTTTCAATGATTTCTCACAATGTTTTACCGAAGCTGACCTGTGGTGACCTGCAATTGACTCAATCTTATTTCCTCACAACTTTTCTATTTATTATTATTATTAATTTCCTCCAGCTTTCTTATTTATATTTAATATTTACTTATTTTTCAATGTGTACTAGATCTCTTAATTCTTTAATATTCATTGGTTTCACACAAAAGAGTGAAAGAAAAGATTCCTCTCTTGGAACTTAAATGTACTCAGTAAGACAAGGCTGAGAGCTGAGACAGCCCTCCTACAGAAGAACTCTGACAGACCACCGTCTAAGGCACCCCTCCTGAAGAGGACAATGTAAATTAAACTGATTGTAACTAAAGCCTGGTGAGTGTCTAAATTGTGCAATGTTTATATTAAAAAGCTGCACGATTGAGACACATCTCCCTGGTAATGCTTTGGAAACAAGTTGACGTCACATCTAAGTATGAATTGCTATACAGGTAATAATTTTATATTTTCTTTTTAACTCAAGTTTAAATTGATTTTTTTTTTTTTTTTATTTACTGATATTAATTTTTACTTTATGTCCTTGCTTTAAATTACTTCTATTAATAAAATAACATACTTTTATGATGATTAAAATTTAACTTTTTTGTCTTTAGGATGTGAATTTGTTCAATCGGTAAATCAAATAAAACTTAATTGAATACTAAAGCATAAAACAATTTCTTTTTTTTTTTTTTTTTTTTTTAAATTGAAGATTATAAAATATATTTATTGCTCAAGTATAATAGATTTTGTCATAAAAATTCTAATACTTAATTTTAATGTCTTGTCTTTGCATAGTCTCATCTTTATCTTTTTGCTAATCACATCCCTGATTAAAAGGTAGTTTTGTTATGACTCGCAAAGTTCAATTATGATGATTATATTACAACAGTACAGAGACACACCAAAGTAAAAACAATCTTTTTGTTTTCTCCATTACTATTTGAATACAACTGTACTTGTAATTAGATAGTTTGACTATAAATAGTGTCCAAACAGTAGTGAAAAAAAAAAAAAAAAGTCTTATTCTCAATTTATGTTAATTTTAATTATAAATTAAAAAAAACAGTTCAATGTATGAATATTTACATACTGTTAAAAATATCAATGTAAAAAATATTAAGAGCAAACTGCATTTTTTTTTGTACCGTATAGCATACTGCACTACATACATTGGCAATTGATAAATTTATATTTCTGTTCAAGTCTGGTTACATATTCTAACAGTTCAATGTGCTAAAGATCTGTCGTTCAAATTCAATAAATAAACTTTGTCAACAAATACCATAAATTTGAAAAAAAAAAAAAAAAAATCATAGGTCAACATAATAGCATAACCCTTCATCAGCCCCTCCCCCCCCCCCCCCCAAAAAAAAAAAAAAAAAAGTGTGTGAAAATGCCACTTATGTCTACTTTTTTGCCTGATGAAATGTTGTACTATTATTTTTGTCCAAAACAACTGTGGTATATGTTTTTTTTTTTTTTTTTTCAGAATTATTTTATATTTTACAAGAGCTGCACCAAGAATTCAATATGTATTCTGTGAATACTGAGTACATATTCACTGTCGTTCAAATTCAATAAATAAACTTTGTCAACAAATACCTTAAATTGAAAAAAAAAAAAAAAAATCATAGGTCAGCATAATAGCATAACCCTTCATAAGCCCCCCCCCACCCCCCCAAAAGAAAAAAGAAAAAGTGTATGAAAATGCCACTTATGTCTACTTTTTTGCCTGATGAAATGTTGTACGATTATTTTTGTCCAAAACAACTGTGGTATATATATATTTTTTTTTTTTTTTTTTCAGAATTATTTTATATTTTACAAGAGCTGCACCAAGAATTCAATATGTATTCTGTGAATACTGAGTACATATTCACTGTCGTTCAAATTCAATAAACTTTGTCAACAAATACCATAAATTGAAAAAAAAAATCATAGGTCAGCATAATAGCATAACCTTTCATAAGCCCCCCCCCCCCCCCCAAAAAAAAAAAAAAAAAAAAAAAAAAAAAGAAGAAAAAGTGTATGAAAATGCCACTTATGTCTACTTCTTTCCCTGATGAAATGTTGTACTATTATTTTTATCCGAAACAACTGTGGTATATATTTTTTTTTTCAGAATTATTTTATATTTTACAAGAGCTGCACCAAGAATTCAATATGTACTCTGTGAATACTGAGTAGGTATAATAATTTAATTTTCAAGCCTTCTGGAAATAGATGTTAACTAGTAAGTAAAAAGCTTCAAAAACTAGCAAGTAAAAAGTTTCTTTTACTTGTTTTACTAAAAGTTTCTTGTCAGGTACGACCACTCCAAAAAAATTTCTTGACCGTGATTTTATTTTGATAAATTGTATGTTGTGTTATATCAGATTTTAATTTGTTTTACAAAGTAAACTGTTCCACCAATCGCAACAAAAATTAGTACATTTATTAATTTCAATTTTATAAATCTATCTACCGCTGTAACTTTTGATTTAACAGGATAATTTGTTCAAAATATATTAAATAAAAACCCCAAAATAATGTTGTCCCCTCCCCCCACCCTTTGATTAAAAATAATAATAAATTTATTTTTATGTAAATCTGTATCATAAAAAAATATCTGATAAAACTGACGTAATAATGTTTTTTTTTTATTAATTTCAAATAATCAAATTTTCCCCCTTGATTTTGTTATTCATAAAAGTAACGTTGACATAACTTTAACCTCTTTGGTGACTTTTATTATTATTTTTTTGCTATGTGATGATTGATGTCAAGGTCTTTACTTATGCAATTGCAACAACCATTTCAATTTACCGCTAAAATGACAAACAAAATGTTTAAAACTGCCAAGCGTGTTCCATATTAAAGCTGTGCTGAAAATAGTCGCCAATAATCATTAACGTTTATTTAAATGCTTAAATTATTTAATAAATAAATAAATATATATATATAAAACTGACATCATAATATTTTATTTTAATTATTTATTTATTTTTGAAATATTGATTTCAATCAATCAAATTGGCTTATATGTTCTTTCTTTTCTTATTTCCCGTAAGGCAGGCAAAGCCTGCTTTTATACTAGTAAAAGAAGATATTTGTATCTTTGCCTGAGTGCGATGTAGATTTAAAAAAAAATATATATGGCACATTCTTTTTTTCCCTTCTAGATAGAGGATTGAATTTGGGAATAAGGCCTATTGACTGCTGTAGGTCCTGGGCCTGAGGGGGTATGCCCTCTGTGGGGGTTTTTCTAAGGGGTCCTAGCCCGTATTTACACAAGTTTCGGAGAAAATCACGGAAAACTCTAAACGGCTAGGTCAACGAGCGCGACCTGCGATCGAGCCCGGCACCTCACGTCTACCAGCTTTTGAGCGCAGAACCGCTCGGCCGCTGGTGGGCCCTCTAGATAGAGGAATATGTGCAGATTCACAATGCACTTTAAAATTTCGATATTTTAAAAAATATGATTTTTTGTGTTTTTCCCCAACATTCTTCTTTGAGCTGTAATTTCCAGCACAGACCAACAATATAACATATTTACAACTTTTTATTTCATTTATTTATTTTAATATAAAAATGAAACACTTCTTTGCACATGAATGTTACATTTAAAAATTATTCCTGTTTAAACAAAAATAGCTGCTAAAATTGATGTCATAATAGATGATTTAAAATTTTATTTAGATTTATTTATTTTTTAATTGTTCATTTAAATTAATCGAATTGTCTTATAGGTTTTTTCCCCTTGATTTTATCATCCACAAACTAAAATGGGTACAGTTTTAGTATAGAATCCCCTTTGCGACTTTTATTATTTTTTGCCACTTTGGTGATGAATTAAAATGGCTATTGCAATTGCATAATAAAAGACTTCCGAAAATCGCTCGAGCTACTTAGGACCAGTTTTCAAATTTCACCAAGAGACCTTATACTAAAGTTGTTTCTTAATGCCAATGCATTTTTTGTTTATTTTGAAATAACCGTGTTTCTAATCAACATAATGAACCTCAAATAATTGAATATCATTTATATTTTCTTAATAGCGGTACATATATGATAGCACTTAACTATGGCTTTGATTTGCTGAAAATAGAGCACAGCTTTAGTATGGGACACCCTTGGCCAAATTTGTGACTTTTTTTTAATATTGTTTTAGTAATGGCAACAGTTTACAGTGTTATTTTTCAGAAAATTTGGACGTTTGGTTTATTAGGATTATTAATAAAAAAATAAGCTTTTAAAAGATTAGCTTAATATCAAGTAGCTGCTTATAAAAAATATATAAATAAAAAAATAAGCTTTCAAAAAATTAGCATATTATGAAGTAGCTGCTTATAAAAAAAAAAAAACACTTATGTTGTTGCAAGTTATGAATTTTTCATTACATTTTACTTTAACAGATACTTGCATATTACAGAGAGCCAAAAATGAATCTTATAGTGAAAAATGTGGCATTTGAGATTGTTTTTTAATAAAATGTTGGTTAATTTTTGTGTTTCATTCATGATCTATTATAACTTGGGAGTGATTCATAATTTGATATCATAGTAATTAATTTTGAATCCATTAAATGTGGGGTTCAAACTCAGCACTAGCATTTCAGAGATTTTTCTGAAACTTGCATGAATTTGAGCCAGGACTCTTTAGAAAGAGACCCACAGAAGGAACGCCACCCAGGCCTAGGATCATCGCATACGCATAGTCAGTTTACCTTAAACAACACAACACCCTTCATTATATGTGATGTTGTGGTGGGGGATGATCTTTTAAGAAAAATTTTCGTAAATGAAATCGATTGTACAAATACAGGTAATTCAGAAAATTGTGAAGTTTCAATTGATATGAACAATCAGTGTAATATCCAATAACGGTAAAGGGCAAAACTAGATTGTGTTGTGTGGGTTGGAACTGATTGACTATGCAAGGGTTCTAAGCCATATTTATGCAAGTTTCAGAGAAAACCATGTAAAACTCCAAACTGCTCAGATGAATTTGGCCTAGGATTGAACCCAGCACCTTCTTTCTTATGAACATATCAAGTGAGAGACATTTCATTCAGCTATTTTACTGAACACACACAGCGTGGTCAATTTTTCCAAAAGATAGTCTAAAATATTGATGACCCGCTAAGCTCGAATCTTTTAAAAACCATTAATACATTTCACTGACAGCCTTAAAAAGAAAAAAATAATAATAACTAATGGCTGAGCTGCTTTTTTTTTTTTTTAAAGTTAAAAACACAAGACAATTTAACATTTTTTTCTGGCAATCCTAACTGCATAAATATTATAGGTAGTCTAAATAAATGTTATTTTGTAACATATTAGAGGTGAAATTAATAGTAAATTGAGGTAGAGTGTATGTATGGGGGGGTGGGTATATATTTTTTTCTTCTCACAGATACGAAGCTTCAGCAGACGTCTAACACACAGAGAGCCAGTTTCTGAATGGTCAATTCATGTGTGAAACACATTTAAACATGTAAAATCCATCAAAGACTAGAGGTTTAAAAATTTTATGAATCTAATACTTTCTTTTATGAATATTGCAGAATGTAAAAATATGTTTTAAAAGAATACCTCTTATAGACTTTCATATAAGGTTCTTGTAAAAATTGCTAGAATTTTTTTTTAATTTAGGATGTATAAGGTTTGACTTGCGACTGGAAAAATTACAATTAAAAATAAAAAAAATATTTTTCCACAAATCATGACATACTAGCAATAACTCTGTTTCCTATGAATAATTAAGACATTGAAAAAATTCAGCTTATATGTTTTAAAAAATTCTTTCAAATTTCTTCATGACAAATTAACTAAAACTTCTGATGAAGAAATTACTTGAATGTTAAATTATATAACAAGTAAGCTAACTATTATATTAATAACTTAACCTGTCACCATATTTAAACGAGTATAAATTTAAAATTATTCAACTAATTAACTAAATAATTAAAAAAAAGAACTCCATTAAATCAATAAACAATTTTAAAATTATAAAAATTTCCTGTTAATTTTTTTAATTACCTCGTAATATGATACATTAAAAATGCAATGCTATACAGCAAATACTGTATTCGGATGATATTCATGTTTTAGTGTTATAAAGCAATCGAATCCATATGTAGTAGGAATAAAGTATGTGATGCCGTGAATAAATTTTATGAAAATTTTACTACATTAATCATACGATTTATGGAACGGTAATTTTTTGACCGATCGTTTTTTTTAATTTTTAGATGTATCTTTCTTTTCAAACATACTCTGAAATATCTGTTTAAGCAGAACTAAATATGAGCGATTTTAAATATCTGTGAGAAAATACAACCATCGAGTCTTTGATCGAGTGGTTGTTTGTTTACTAACAAGCGTGATTTTTCTCTAACTGCTGATTGGTTTGAGCGTCTCAAATACGTCACTTCCTCTCCAATGCTTCGGAATGATTTCGCATACGGAATTCAATGAAGGGAGAATAGAAGTTTCCATACGGATCGGGATTTAGACTCCATTCCGGCTAGTGTCCATTCCGATTACGTTCCGTTTTCCGGTTTAGGGAGAATACGGCTCTACATTATGGAAAATTGATTGCTTTTGGAAAAAATACTTCAGTTTATTCAAAGTTCGATCGGAAGTAGATTTTTAACTGAAGTTGAACAAATAATAGCTTCAAATCACCTGATTAATTCTTTACTTCCATTAGCCGAAGCAACTGAAATTTTAAATTTGTCATTTGAAAATAAATGGAAGCTCAATTCTGGATTTCTTGATCCTTTGGAGTTAGATTGTAGCACACAACAGTATGTGTTATCTTTTTTTACCGTATTTATTCATTTTTATTCAATAAATATATGTGAAACTAAATATCGGCAAGCAATGGCGGCTGTATGGAATTCGAATTAAACCATGTTTATTGTAATTTCACCTTAGCCCACCAGAGGGCGAGCATTTCATTACAATCGCGGATACACAGCCCGGGCTTGGGCTTGGGTATGCACATCCCCCGAAAATGACGTCATAACTTTAACCTGGGTAATCGTTTTCGTGAACGCTTTTACCCACTCTCCATTTCCCCATTGTTGTTGTTGACGCTAGCAAATCAACCAGACAATTACAAACATGGCGGATTTCGTCGATGTTTGTGTATATTTTAAGATTCCAAAAACAGGAGTCACAAAAAATAAATAGCTTAATAAAAAGAAATTATCTTCCAAGAATAAGATATATGAAAATTATAAAAGAAATGGATGATTAAACAAATTTCAGGAGATATTTCATACTAAATCGTGAAACAGAAGCTGTTGTTGGAAGCATGGTATGTTTTTTAAATCGTATTTTCAGACGAATTCTTTTCTTTAGTTTAAATTATTTTATACTGAGAAGTATTTGAGCGGTTAAATCACATTTTCCGTTTTATGTTGGTATTATTTATACAGGTTTCTTTTTTGTATTTTACATTAGATTAAATAGCACTTGTTAATTGTGCAGTTGTACTAGTGTGACTTCGTAATGCATATCAGATTTAACAGATTCATGCTTCGCGTGTTAATTTGGTTTTATGTATTACTATCATTTGAGAAAAATGTAATTTCCTATAAAATGTACATGCTAATGTTTTAATGTTGAAATTTAAAGAAGTACTAAATTTTATGGATGATCAGATCAAGTTTACATTGAAAAGATTGAATTAAAACCGGATACTTTTCATGTTTTATTGCGTCTTATTTAAAAAATAAAATTGTGTTCAATTTTTTAGAATGTTATCTATTTTATAATGTATTCAACATTCTTTGTTTTATGTAAGTAATTACTTTGGTTTATGAAATATAATAAATGGTATCCTGATTAATCTATATATTACATTCTTATTAAGTGATGCTGTGTATGTAGTGGAGTTACTATTAATTATAAATTATCATTTAAAAATTTTTGTGTGTGGAGAGAATTTTTCAATCATTGAATAAAACCAAAAATAAAAGAAAAACTTTAAAGAACATTAAATACCTTTTACAATCCTTCATTTTTGGCAGCTTTAATTATTATATATTTCGACTACATTCGTAGTCGTCCTCAGATGTTGTAAAAGGTATTTAATGTTCTTTAAAGTTAATTCGTCCTTCTAAAGCTTTTCAAATATTTATAAAAGAAAAATTTAAAAGTCCCAGAGAACGTAGTGATTTATGCTTTATGCATTTATATTTTGCTTTTAGCATAGGCATAGATTTGATATGTTGTCCTTGGGAATCGAAAACATACATGACATGTGTATATTTTCATGATATATATTGGGCAAAATATTGTTTCATATTACTGATTGCTCCCTTAATATTCATTATCAAGATAATCAGGATTCTTCAGAGGAATTAAATATGTTTGTTAAATAAATTGGTGATCTCTTCTTTTTCACTAAGGACAACAGATATTATATCTTTTTCTTAGCATATTTATCACATTATAAAATTTTGCAATTTAAACTTTAAATGTAGTTATATAATGTAAACTTTATCAGGCCTGGGATCCTCGAGTACTCAGTTGCCTTTAATCTTAAAACACCAAATACCAATGAAAACTTGATCATCCATAAAAAAAAAATAATAAATGCTACTTTAAACTGTAAAAAAAAAAAAAAATCCAAATTGCATTTTTTTAAAACAACAGAATCTATAAAATCTGAAATGTATTGTGAAGTCTGGCTAATACAACTGCAATTAACAAGTTTACTTTAATGTAAAAAAAAGGAAGAAATGTATAAAATACCAATGTGAACCGAAAAATGTGACTTTTCGTTCATCTGCTTAAGCACTTCCAGTATAAAGTACTAATAGAAACTAAAGAAATGTGTTCAACTGTAAATACAATTGAAAAATAAAAAAAAAAACTAATATTTTCACAAGAGCTTCTATTTCCTGAGCCTAAAGTGTCTTCTGAAATATGATAAATCTTTCAATTCTTTTATAATATTGGCTGCAAGCATGCATTCAAATAGTGTTTAATAGTGCAATTCACATTTATAAGGAAAAAATTAGTCTGTTGGTCCACTTGGTGCTTATTATTATTTTTTTTTTTTTAATTATTAATATTTTACCATTCTGCATCCAATTGTCCGCAGTTATAATAGCCCATTGGCGGCATAAGATAGTGAGCTTTTCAGTGATCTAACTAATCAACAAAACATGTTGGGAAAAAAAGCAGTTTGATCAGAAACAAACATAGAAAACAAGAAAAATCATCTTCAATACAATTTTTAATAATTTTATTAAAAATTATGAAACTATAACAACCAATTAGAAAGAAAATGATATAAATCTTTATCGACTACTAGCAAAGCCCCGGTTCAGAAACGTACCGATTTCCGAATGCGGGAAAAATTTCAAAATCAAACTCGATATGTACAAAACTCGGCCTGCATGCCAATAGATCAAAGTTTGTTAACGAAACCATTTTTTAATTAATGAAATCAATGAAGGTAGTCAATCAACGAAGGCTTTTCTTGCTTCGCTGGTCACTATATTTAACACATTCATGCCGGCACATTTTGTTTGCGTAGTCTACTCAAAAGTTTCCGAGCGCTAGCCAATAATTCTGATATCGAAAAAGTACACTTAAAACTGTTTTGTTCAATAAATCCTTATCGAATCATGTTCTTAGACTGACTAAGAACATGATTAGTCAAGGATTTATTTAACATAGCACTATTAAGTGTACTTTTTTTGGACAGAGATCATTGCTAGTGCTCGGATATTTTTCTGCTGACTGTAGCTGTGACCCACCGGTGGTTCACGCCGGCGTGAATGTGTGAAGGAAAACTCTTTTCTATATCGTTTTACAAACAAAAATAAAATTTAAAGACATCATGAAATTACTTTAAAGCCCGCTTTGGTTTCCCGCTGCCTTTGGCAGTGACCCACTCATTCTCGGGTGTCTGTCCCTATTGCCTGTGACAATAGCTTACCAGTGGGCTTCTATTTGGGTGCTTATCAGATGACAGTTTTGAAACAGACAGTATTGAAAAAATTGAAGTAAAATGTCCATTTTTAAAGCTTTTACCAGGTTATTATTTTCACATTTTAATTAATTTTAAAAAAATCTAATCAAAGTTTTGTTACAAATAAGGTACCAAATGAAAGGGGCATTTTTTCTGAATCCGTCGGTTTAATTAACTTATCGATCGGACTATTAGATTTTTTAAAATTAACTAAAGTATGAAAATCTGGTGGCAACTTGCCTCAACACACAGACAGAGTCAAAAATCTCTTAGCCATTTATTTATATATAGACTAGCAAGCTTTGCCGGACACAATATTTAAATGAGTTGTCACAATCTCTTATCGTTATTAATTAACCTGAGTTAAAGTTCCCGTTGTGTTCGGTAGAGATTTTTCTTGCTTGCAAAGTGAGGAGTCCATGTTCCCACTGCTTTCGGCAGCAACTTACCCGATTCTTACTTCCCCTTCCCTAGTGGCTAAGTTCGAAGTTTTGCGAAATCTCGACAAAGTACATACTGCGTACACCTAATAAACATCCACACACCAAAGTTTGCCATTCTAAGATAATTTAAGGTAAATTGAAATGTAAAAATGTGTTTTTACACGTGTTTATAGCCCCCTCGTCCTCAAGGGGGGGGGGATTTTGTAAAATCCCATTACAATAAGTGTCAGATACATATAAACAATTTACACACCAAATTTCGTTATTGTACATTCCATAGATTTCCAAAGACAAATTTACCGCTAAAAGAGGGGGGGGGGGGGTCTTGAATTTGCTACTTTAAACCCCCCCCCCTTCCCAAAAAATAAATAAATAAATCGAAAATCACAAGAGAGAAAATATCTTTGGAAATACCTTTGTAACATCTTTAATAAAGCTGCTAAAAAATCCGGAATTTCTGAAATTTCCCCCCAAAAAACGATTTTCCCCTCTCTTTTTTTAAGAATCAATAATTAAAAATGGTATTTGTTTTATATATACTCAATTCTAATCTCACCATGTACAATTTCTTCACCATGAAGCAATTCGTCTTTTTCTTCCTGCCCTCCAGGGGGAAAGTGGGGGTATTTCGATAAATCCCATTTCTTTAGTTGTCAGATACATATAAAAAATCCAAGCACCAAACTTCATGACTGCAGCTCTCATAAATTTCCCAGGACAAATTTAGCTCTAAAAAGGGTGTATCAAATTTGCCCTTTGTAACACATACAATACCCCCCCCCCACCCAACCAAACAAAAACAAAAAAACAATGGCAGGTCCAAAAAATTAAAAACGTGTTTTGGAAATATCCTAAAGAAGTCGCATGGCTGTTTTTTACATCTTTGTTCCATTCTTTGCAGAATTTTATTCAAAAATCCAAAATTTCATGCCAAAAACGGATTTCTCCTATCCCTCCTCTTAAAATTAAGGCAAATGATTTTATAAATAAGATGTGTTTGGGAATAAAGCCTACTAGCTGAAACCCGTCAAATTCGACGATCACTTTATTGATTGTAATGTTTCAAAAATCATTGCATCATTATAAATGTATTTCAAGTTAAAATATGTAATATATTTTACGACATTTCACTTAAAAAAAAGAAATTCGGAAAAATACTTAGAAATATTATATATGACATCACTTTCTACAAAGTACTGTCAATGTGACGTCAAACTGACCCAAATAAACAGTTGCTATCTTTTATTTTCTATTCTGTTAAATACTACATGTTAGCTGACCCGACCGGCGTTGTTCGGGCCTATGGTAATAACCTTAAATTTGTATGGTTTTACATCTTTAACTCGATTTTGATTGAATTTCTATTTTTAAATAAAAGCATCGCAAAAAAATAATCAGCTGTAACAAAAAACATTACCTTGAACCGAACGAAACTCTGCCTTGTGACCCCGGTGCCTTCGGCAGCGCATACGCCAGTCGCTAATAACATAAAAATATTCCCAAAAATTAATCTGGAACCAAACGAAAACGCTCGCTGTTGCCCGGGTCCATGATATCTTAAATGAAACTTAAATTTGTATGATTTTATACCTTTAACTCAATTTTGTTTGAATTTCTGTTTTTAAATATTAGCATCACGAAAAAAATGATTTGCTGTAACAAAAAAAAATTACCTCGAACCGAACAAAACTCTGCCTTGTGATCGCGGTACCTGCGGCAGCGCATACACGGGCCACTAATAACATAAAAGAATTCCAAAAAAATAACCTGGAACCGAACGAACCCGCCCGGCAATGCCCGAGCCCATGATAATAACCTTAAATGAATCTTAAATGTGTATGGTTTTATATCTTTAACTCGATTTTGTTTGAATTTCTATTTTTAAAAGAAAGCATCATAAAAAAAATAATCATCTGTAACAAAAAAAAAAATTACCTCAAACAGAATGGAACTCGGGCTCGTGACCCGGTGCCTGCGGCAGCATATATGCAGCCCGCTAATAACATGAAAAAATTTTCAAAAATTAATCTTGAACCGAACGAACCTCTAGAGTTGTGTTACCGCTACCTGTGGCTGCAGCACTGTATAGCAGACATGCTACGCACGCGCTGCAAAATCCACTTTCCTCCACCAGAGTGTGCACTATGTTGTATACGAACATCACCAATTGCCTTGAATTTCCTAGACCTTTCATATAAGGTGCCACATGGTGGTGTCAACTGCAAAATCCTTTAGTTGCACTTTTCACCGCCAGGGGACAATGCGTGTTCTATACGAACAACACCAACGGTCAGGAATTACCAAGACCTTTAAAATAAGGTGTAACATGATAGGGTCTACTGTAAAATCACCTAGTTCCATTTTTAACCACCAGGGTCGCACTTATTGTATACAAACATTCCCAATCAACATGAAATTTTAAGACCTTTATCACCAATTGTCTTGAATTTCCAAGACCTTTCAAATAAGGTGTCACATGGTGGTGTCAATTGCAAAATCCTTTAGTTGCTCTTTCCACCACCAGGGGGCACAGTGTGTTCTGTACGAACATCACCAACGGTCAGGAAATACCAAGACCTTTAAAAAAAGGTGTAACATGATAGGGCTTACTGCAAAATCACCTTGTTCCATTTTTCACCACCAGGGGACGCCCTATATTGTATACAAACATCTCCAATCAACATGATTTTTCAAAACCTTTAAAATGAGGTGCTACATGTGTGAGTCTAGAACGGATTTCCCTCTCAAACTAATTTCCCCCCTTCCTCCAAATCTACTTTCCCCCTTTAAAATCGAAAATTCCAAATTCGCAGAAAGTTATTTTTTAGTGTTCGACTCTAGTACCAAAAGGTACAATTTCTTCACCGTGAAGTAATTTGGAGCTTAGTTAAGCTCGTAAACGTGTTTTTAACCCGTTTCCCCCCCGAAACCGTTCGGCTTTTTTTAAAATTTTCTCTTTTCATAGCACATCTACAGACCAAGACGTTTTTTTAGACACCTCAACCAAATTTTTACACCAAGTAGTTCTCTCAATATAGTGGAGACAGACAAAAACATGTTTCAAATTAATATATAGATTCTTTCCTGTTGCCACACTGTAAAAAAGGCACAATAATTAAAAAATAAAATGATAACACGTGAACTTTGCTTTTATAAGGCAATAAAAATTCAGATTAACTCGCTGTATTTTTGCATTTCCAAAAATGAAATAAAGAAATAAGAGAAAAAACGGCGAAATAAATAAATATTTTTTCCTGTTGCCACACTGTAAAAAAGGAACAATAATTAAAAAATAAAATGATAACATGTGAACTTTGTTTTTATAAGGCAATAAAAATTCAGATTAACTCGCTATATTGTTGCATTTCCGAAAATGACGTCATTCTAAAAAATTGCATTTTTCGTATATTAATTGGGACGTTCGACTTTTTTTTATTTTTCTCTTTTCATAGCACATCTACAGACCAAGACCTTTTTTTAGACACCTCAACCGAATTTTTACACCTAGCCGTTCTCTCAATATAGTAGAGACAGACAAAAACATGTTTCAAATTAATATATAGATTGACTGCACAAGCGTCCTAGGCGTGAGAGGGAAGGTATTATATGGAGGTCTTTTTAAGGGATCCTAGTCCGTATTTATGCAAGTTTTGGAGAAAACCATGAAAAACTTAGAACGACTAGGCCGACCTGGGTTCGAACCCGGTACCTCATGTCAACCAGCTTTGAGTGCAGGATAATTTTAACTATTCATATTTACATTATTCATCTATATACATAAATATATATTTCATAATTATTGCCTATTATTAGTTTATTCGAATTTTAAAAGCATTTTAGCAATGATTTTGTTTTTCTTATTATATTAACATACTTGAACTAATTCTTCTACAAAAACATTTCTAAATGGAGAGATTCTTCTCTCTGGTAGACAAGAAGTGCCACGTTCAATTCCAGGCTACACTCATTGACCTTGCCGAGCTCATACATATATCTTAACCGAGTTCATTAATCAAGTTTAATCACCACCTTCTTTAAAAATAGTGACCAATTCCAAAAAAAGAAAACTATTCTTCCAATTGAACCAGAAGGACTTGTTTTTTAATGTATTTTCTAATTCAAGGAGGAAAAAAAAAAAAAATCAAATTTTGATGTGTAAATTGTTTATTCTTAATATCTTAAGAATAGATTAGAGTATAATTTAGTTATTTTTAACGAATTTTAAAAGTATTTATCAGTTTGGTTTTGGTCAGTTTGTACATGTTTTCATATCCATATATAATATATGTATTTTTAGAATTCCATTAAATATATATGTTAGTCAGTTTTCAGAGAAATCGTAAGATGATTTCTGTTAAAACTAATATGTAACATAAATTAAATTAGTTTGTATAGAAGGACTCAAAGCCAGACCGCCTTTATTACAATACAGTAAGACCCTGCTTAACGCTGTTTCGGTTTAGTGCTCTTTTATTTCAACCCGGGGATTCCCCGAAATTGTGCGCGCGCAGCGCTAGGTTTCCAAATAACATATCCGAAACAATGTAGTTGTGTTTCTTGTTTAGTGCAGTGCTGTACGGACGCATTTATATTTTTATACAGACGCCTTGTTTAGCGCTGTTTCGCATTACGCTCTACTTTGATGGAACATATCCCCCGCGTTAAGCGGGGTCTTACTGTATCTCTAATTTTAATTATGATGCAGGCTTTCGAATTCCGATACTCCACTCACATTTTGTATTGAGGATTTTTAACACTATTTAGCCCGCAGATGCAAGTTTCAGAGAAAAATCAGATACAACTTTTTTTATAACAATGCTTATATTACCTTTGTATCTCAGCTTCTAATTAAGATAATTTCATAGGTAAAATATCATTTTAAAAGTCATTTAAATTGAAATTGAAGAGTAATATATTTCAAATCTTTGTCGCCAGAGGACGGTTTGACATTTTAATAATTCAATATCTCCAATTCTGATTATGAGTGAATTACTTACAGGGAAAAGATTGGGAGACCATAGGCCCAACCAGGTTGCAGATTTGCCACAATCACAATTTTCAAAGGTCCTTTACATGGTGAGCGAACAGGCAGTTTCAGATCATGAAACGTAAAGCGGCGCCTTAGTTGCCACAGAGCAGAAATTTGCTACAGTTAAAATTTTCAAAGCTATTTGCAGTATGAGCAAGGAAGTTGTTGTAAGTTCTAAAATGGAGATAAGGCACCTTCAAGTGGGACATTGCTA
The DNA here is from genome assembly GCA_963930645.1 of Salticus scenicus. Taxonomy (NCBI): domain Eukaryota; kingdom Metazoa; phylum Arthropoda; class Arachnida; order Araneae; family Salticidae; genus Salticus; species Salticus scenicus. Next base: position 304,797,655 of record OZ005652.1, read on the forward strand.
AAGTCAGAAATTTCAAAGATCATAACACGATGAGCGAACAGGCTGTTTCAGATATTGAAACGAGAAGAGGGTGCTACCAAGCAGGAATTTACTGAGATTAAATTTTTTAATAAAGCTACTTTCACTATATATCAATAAGCTGTTGTAGGACCTGAAATGGGGAAAAGGTGCCACTGAGCGAGAGTCGGAAAGTCGGATGATTTTTCAAGGATCGTGAACCAGCTGGTCGCCGTAGGCGGCTAGTTCATAATAAGATAATTACAAAAAATTATACATTAATTATACATTAAAATCAAAATTTCTAAAGTCTTATTATGATTAAGTTATAAAGTAAAATTTTTTTTAATTATATAATTGTTATTCTAAAATTCTGTTTATCTGCCCTTTACAACAAAAAACTGGATTTTAATAATTATTTAGTGTTGCTTTATTAAATTTTTCATAGTCACTAAATTCTCATAAAATATTTTTAATTATTGCCCCTCTACGTTACTTAACAGTGTTGCACAACAGTTTTCAAGACGTTTTAATTTTTTTTTTTTTTTTTATTCCTCGAGTCTCACAATTTTCTTTATATTAATAAACAACTTTTTACTTTCTTCTATATTCAATAGAAGAAAGTGTTGGATTCGTAAAAATTTTCAACTTCGGATTTTTGATGGATTTACATGTTTTGAGAGCTGTAGAACATGATTTGACCCTTTTTAGAAAATGTCTGTCTGTGTGTGTGACAGAATTTTGTGGTGACTGTATCTCAGGTACTACTGCACAGAATTTCATACAAATTGGTATGTAGTTACACATTGACATAAATTAGTGCCTATCAACTTTTGGTAAAAATTGGAAAAAAAAAATTGTGTATGTAGGAGCCTCGCTTCCCCTCCTGTGGGTGAGGTTCCCCTCGAAGGGAGTAAATTTTCGTGATGGGTATCTTTCAAAAGAGCTCGCCAATACCTTTAAAACGAATGGTTGAACCATCGATCTGCGATAATTTAAAATAAAGTTATAAATTTTTTTTTATTTTTAATCAAAAAAAGATTTTTTTTATGTAATATTGAGAATAAATTTCACATTTTTTGGATATTTTATGTTATACTTCTCTAATATGGAAATTGTCTGCATTATCATGGAAGATAATTTTTTTAAATAACAATTTTAATAAATTATTTGTACTGAGTGAATTTGTTTATGAAAATATAGAAGAAAGTCATGTGGTGGCCACAACATACTAGTTTTTCTTGCTTTTGTATAGGTAATTTTTTATTATGTTTTAATAAGATAATTATAATTTTTTTCCATGGGAGATTTTTTTTCCTACAGAGCAGTTTGAGAACCTCCAATATTTCTGAAAATTCTTTGTTCAATGTTCTATTAATGTACATAATATTTGTTTTATATTTATATGTTTATTATAAGTTAGATAAAAGTGGAATTTTAAATAAGGATTTTGAAAAAAACACTTGGGTTTTTTCAGGTGGGTTTTATTGGGTTGGATAAAATCAAGCCAACCCTGCCTTCTTTCTACTAAAGTGAAAATAACTTTCTTTATTGAGAGGTTACCATACAATTAAGCATAAATACATTAGCACAACACACTATACATCAGGCCTATGATTACGGCAACCATTCACTTGTATCTCCCAAATATGACTGTTTACTAGTTGGCAAATTGTATCATATAGTCAGTAACTAAACACATCCGAAAGTAAAATTGCTATGCTAGGAAACAAATTTGACATTTAGTGATTTAGTCTATAACAACCTTGTGTAAAATATTACTCAATGCTGCAAAGCTTTAAAATTGCCTTCAAAAAATGACATGTGATATGTCGTTTTATTTTAAAATATAAAGAGATATCATTTCAATCATTGCAGTATTGAATAATAACAAGCACATTGAATACAGTTTCACTTAACACAAATAAATTTTAAGAAATATGTTCAGGAAAAATATCATTGCTGACATCAAATGACTTATCAGCATTTCTTTGTATTTGACTTAAATATATATTAATACTTTTTATCAAAATATAGTGAAAATTGTAAACATTTATAAGTATGTTTCAACTTTACAAAATCTTTTAGATTAGTACAAACAATGGAACAGAAGAAAACTAAAACTGCTAAGATTGAGTGATAAACCCTGATTAAAATCAAATGAATTTAATAGCATAAAAATGAAAAAATATTTATGCTATCAATCTAAACCATTTGTAATAGAGTCAGCGGGTGAAACTATTTGATATGCAAAACCCTCCTAAAACTGCTACATGAATGTAGAATGAAAGGCAATGGCAGACTTAATGATATCATATGGCTATTATTAATAGTACAAGTAGTACTTATCATAAGTGATATTTAGAGGATTCTTAATACATTACAAGGTAAATAAAATATCCGAAATGAGAAATCTCTAAAATACAACAATAATTCAACATGAAGTTCAAGGATAGCATTTTTTTTCAAAAACCCTGAATACAGGGGTAGCCCCTGAAAAGTTTCATACCTGTATCATCAAAATAATTTGTGAAAATGTATAAAAAGAAACATAAATATTAATTTGAAATAATAACTCAAACTGCTCATCATTATTTAACGCACGGTTTATATAAATGAAATCTAGTTTATAAAAATATTTTCTTTTTAAAACAAATGATTAAATATAGATTAATTACTGTAAAGGTGTATATTATGAAAATATTTCTATATTTAAAATTTTATGAAATAAATTTTTCTACGTCTGTTGAAATACACATGTGTTGCTGAAATTTTCAAGGGATAAAATTGGTAAGAAAAAATAACTTAATATAAGTGAGGTTTAACATTCTAATACAACGAATAAAAATCGTTTGGTTTGGTTTGGTTTGAAATAAAAATCGTAATTCTCATCAGATATTACGATGTTGACAAACAACATGCATTTTACCCATCACGTGACCACTTTCCCCAGAAAATTTTTCTGGGTTAAGTGTGCAAAGCCCGGGCTACCCATTCACCAGCTGTGAACGCCTTGGGCATGCATGGGTAACCCAAAAATGATCACGTGATGCCGTCTGTGAACGGTGTGGGTTAACCTGGGCAAGCCCGTGCTCGCCCAGGCTGTGTATCGTGAACTCAAACTTTGTGTAGCAATTTTTGATAAAATCTAATAATCTGGACAGATACAATAACAAACTTTCAGCTTTATATGTTTTTAATAAAAATGTTTGCACATTCATTCAGTAATGCAATAAATGGTTACAAAGCAAAATCGCTAACTGAAAGAAATAGTGTGATCTGTCGTACTTAACAGCTAAAAATATTTACATGAAGAAACTTAAGAAAAATTATACTATTATGTAATGGAATATTACAAACCAGAGTATAATTTTTAATTAAGTATAATTAATTACAGAATTTATGTTTAATATTTTAAATAACATTACAAGTTTTATAGCTTTTCCAAACTAAATTTGCTACACAGTTTTAATCGTATAACCCTATAAGAAGAAAACATTCTCTCACTATTAGAATTATTTCAATATTTTTCAGTATTTTGATATTAAGATTTTTAATGACTTCTTGATTTCATCAGCATTCTAGCACTTTTATACTTTAATAAATTAATTAACAATCTTTCAATAGAGAACATTTTGCATGAAATTTCAAAATCAAAAATAATAAATAGTAAAAAAGAAAAAGAAAAAAAGAAGAAAGAAAGAAAAACTGCCTGGATATATTCTAATGCTGCTTCTTTTTTATTTGGTAATTCAAAATCAGGATATCTAGCTTTTGGATTTAGTATATAGATAAAAAGATGGACTCTTATGAATTTTAATTACCATGTTTTAGCTTATATCCAGTTTTTCAGTTAATTCAGTTAAACCATTTAATTAAGCTTTGAAAAAAACTAAAAAATGAGAGCAACTTTTTCAGGTATACAATTTTTACCTTACATTAATTTGTCTGAAATAAATTGTCTTCCCATTATTATTATTACTGCAAACTTTTTCACTTATTACATAAGATATAGTTTTTCTATTCTAATTTATCCCCCCCCCCCCCCACACACACAGACACTTAAATAATAGTATGGGAATTTTTAAAAATCTACTTCTAATATTTTGTTTTTATCAGAAAATATTGGCTGTCATTTTTGAATTTTTCCCAGGGAGGAGTACTAAACAAACTAATGAATGCTGTTAATAACATAAAAAATGAGAAAATACCCCCCCTCCCCTTTGCTCCTCCATATGTGTGCTTGACAGAAAACATTTTATGTTAAGAAAATGTCCTTGTTGATTTTAAATGCTCCAGTTAAAATCATGTGAAAAGTTTTGAATGAGATATTTATTTTGCTACAAAATATCTCCTAATCTGCAATATATAAATTATTTAATTGGCGTGTAATTTAATATATAAATAATACAATATATTTTCCCTATGGCTAATATTCTAAATGCTGCATGTTTTCTATAGATTGTGCATCATGACGATTGGAGTGTTAATTAGACAACCAACTATATAACTGAAAATTATTCAGTGGTGTGGACCTTATAAAATTTATATATATATAAAGATTTTTCAAGATTTAAAAACTTTATTACCTGAAACCTCAAACAGATATGAATAACAATGTTTTTATAATTATTTTTTATTGTTAAGGAGAATAAATATTGTAATTTTTGTTGAAATCTAAAATGGTCAGGATGAATGATTAGTTTATTTGACATGGAGTGATCCAAAGATCATTCCATTAAAAAAAAAAAAAAAAAAAAAAAAAAAAGCTCGTGTTTATTATATATATATAATATTATAACTATTATAATACCATTACAATACTTCCTTATACTTTGAATAAAGAAGTAAAAAGGATAACAGTGAAATCAGGAGTTATAGTAAAAAGCTTATTGTAACTATTAAAAAATAATGGAATTTTTGCCATAATCCATTTTATTTCACTCTACAAATTTTAAGATTTGTAGCTAATGATATAATAAAAGTCTTTTTTGAAAGTTTTTTAAAAATCGCCAACTTAATATAAGTTTAAAAATAAAAAAAATTAGCAAGCATAGGTAAGTTGCGTATTAAAATAAACCTCATGAAATTCTCTTTAAAATGAGGTCTCAAACAACCCTCTATGCTTGATAGAACTTGGGAAATTTAAGTTTGCACAAACTAAACAATGTTATTCTCTCTCTCTCTTTTTTTTTATTTTTATTTATTTAAAAATTAATTATACGAAAATCCAACGAGATATAAAAATTAGAAAATATATTCTCTTTTATAACGTTAATGAGAATGATTCCCAGAATTTCTGTTGAAATCATCTTAAAGTTTGAAATTTTACAGTTTTGTTTGATTTAACATGGAAAGTAATTCAAATAGTTATATTGACCATCAGATGGCAGCACTACCAAAGAGGGTCTTGGTTAAAAATGAGAAATAAACACATGGAATAAACCATGAAGGTAGAAAGAGAAGGAGGAATATCTCCTATGGCGTTTCAGAATAAAAACCGGTCCTAAAATTCTTTTCGCCGCATCGTGACGCTAGTATCGGTACCTGCGTCCATTTAACATTATTTGAATACGAAATCTTTATTATTTTGTTTATTAAATTAATATTTTTAAGTAATATCAGCTCAAAAATGCTAAAAAATTATTCACAGAAGTTAAGATGCAGACAGGCAAGTCATAAACACTTTTCAATTCCATTAGAAAATATTAAAAAAAAAAAAAATAAAATGAAATAAAGTTTTATTCAGGGGGAAAATTTTTATAAAATATTGTTTAACTGATTTTTTATTAACTTTATTATTATTATTATTATTATTATTATTATTTGCTTGCGTGCATGCGTGTGGACTTAAGTTTTAATAATTATTTAAATTTAATATATTATTTAATTTTAAACATAATTATTTTAATTTAATTTAATTTAAATTAATTTAAAACATATTTAATTTATATTAAATGTAAGTAAACGATTTATTCTCTTATTTAAAATATACATACATACATTAAAAAAAAAAAAAAAAAAAAAAAAAAAAAAACCTAAAATGTTTTTTAAATTACCACAAACTAATAATAATTACTATCAGAAAGCTGTATGAATAAACAATGTAAATTTGAATAATTAAAATCATGTAGAATTGTTTTCCAGAACTACGATTTTTTCTATTAAAAGGCCACTTTGTAAAAGTCCAATACTTGAAGGTATAGTTGGTGTCCTTTTAGAAAGGTTTCGCAGTAATTTATTGCTTAGTAATATATTTTATTAAAAAAAAAAAAAAAAGTTTTTACTCCCTTCCAATAGCCGAGAAGTTTTGCTCTCGAAGCTAAGAGACGGGAAGTGCCGGGTGCGATCCCATGTAGCACTTGTCAATCTAGCCGTTCGGAGTTTTCCGTGGTTTTCTCCTAAATTCACGGATGATAACCACCTAGAAAGACCTCCACCAGTATCCATTCATCCCTTATGCACAAGTCCCTAGTGCAGACAATAGGTCTTAACCTATATACCATACTTGTAATTTTTATCAAAATATTTTCACATTTAAATTAAACATAAAAAATGATTTATTGTCTTATTTAAAATAATTTTTTAAAAAGCTTTCAAAATTATCATACACTAATAATAATAATTATCAGAATGCTATATTGATAAACAATGTGAATTTGAATAATTAAAATCATTTAGAATTTGTTTCCAGAATTCCGATTTTGTCTATTAAGAGATAACTTTTGTAAAGGTCCAATATTTCAAAGTACGGCTGGTGGCCTTCTTAGGAAGGTTTCGCTGTATATTATTGCCTGCCGATAATTTTTGTGATAATTTTACACGAGCGGTGCTGCTATCGAAGCTAGAAAACGGGAAGTACCGGGTTCGATTCCATGTAGCATATGTCAACCTAGCCTTTGTGGGTTTTCCGTGGTTTTCTTCGAAATTCGCATTAATGCGAGCTTGAGCCATAAAGATCCCAATCAGAAAGCATCTTTCCTTATGCCCAGGTCCCTAGTGCAGACAACTGGCCTTAACCCGAATACCATACCTGTAATTTGTATCAAAATTCTTTTGCATTTGAATAAAACATAAGTAATTCAAAAACGAATATATATATATATATATTATCAATAACTTATCATAGAAATAATACTGAAATGAAAATAAAACCGAATATGATATAAATAATATTGAAAGTTGAACAATTTGTTCTAGTACGAAAAATGTTTTTTGAAAAGCAAAATTATTCTTGAAAAGCTTTTATGATTAAAACAAATTAATAATAATGATTGTCAGAAAGTTATATAGAAAAATTATGCAAATTTCAATAGTTAAAATCATTTAGAATTTGTTTTATAAATTAAGATTTTTTGAATCTACATTAAAAGGCCTATGTATAGGTACAATATTTAAAGGTATAATGGATGTCCTTTTTAGAGACATTTTATTGTATTCCATTTCTAATCAATAATTTTTGTAATAACTGTAATTGTTTCACCCCACCAGAGGTCGAGAGGTTCTGCTCTCGAAGATGGAAGACAGGAAGTGCCGGGTTCGATCGCAAATAGCGCTCATCCATTTAGCCGTTCGATTTTTTTTGTGGTTTTCTCTGAAACTCACATAAATACGTGAAACTTAGAAAACTAACTAATTCAAAAAACTAACTAGATAAACTATCAGCATTTTAAGTAATTGCAGTTTATGTACAACATTTACGCATATGTTTCTATGTGTAAATAATTTAAAAATGACATCTTAGTATAACATAATTGTAACTTATGCATAACTAAGAAAACAATGTTAATTGTCATTTGTCATTCAACTTGCATATTCTAATTTTGACCCCTGTTTAGATGCTATCGCAGTTTAAAAAATTTTGGCTTATATAGACCATAATCATAAAAAATTATTCTTTGTTTCCCTGTAAAAAAAACTATAAACTCTAGATTCACCAAAATTTATAGAGTTCGTGTGACGGTGACGTGTATAAATTTTCATCTCAAATGAATAAGAAGTTTAGACACTATCACACTTTACAAACTTTGGGCCCATAAACCATATTGATAAAGAATATTTTTTTTGTGTCCCTATAAAAAAAAAAAAAAAAAAAAAAAAAAACTATAAGTGCTAAATTCACCAAAATAAATAGGGTTTATGCTATGGGAACCTATAACATATGTACCAATTTTCAGATCATTCAAACAAAGCCTTTACACACTATCGTGTTCACTCACATACATCATAAAAAAATATTATTTCAGGAGACCTCAAAAAGTGTAGATCACACCAAAATCTCAAAATAGTTTTTTTTTTTTTTTTTTTTTTTGACATGATTACAATGCATTCATCACTATAGCGTTTGGAAATTAAAAAAGTGTTGAAATATGATCAAGAGAAATACCTTTCTCAGTCCATAATGTATTTGAATTATTTTGTCTGTCTGGGTATGGAAACCAATTTTTCTACAACTTTCAACAGGCAACATTTTACAATAAAGCTGAAAAATTTAAATAACATATAAAATTTTTAAAAATTCTAATAAAACTTGGAGGCACGTGAATAGCCTTTGTAGGGAGATTTCACTCTTCTATTTCCTACAGATAATTATAATTTTTTAGCCCCCACCAGTGGCTGATCCAGTGATTCTGTTCTTTGAGCTAGAAGACGAGAAGTACCAGGTTTGATCCCAGATCATGCTTGTCGACCTAGTGATTCGGAGTTTTCTGCAATTCATTTTTTTTTTTTTTTTTTTTTTTTGCATGAATATGAGCTAGAATTTCTTAGAAATGTCCCCACCGAGGCCACCTTTTCTTAGGACCAGGTCCCTATGATAGACAGTCTTCCTTAATCCAAATACCATATCATACTTGTAATTTTTATCAGAGTATTTTCAAATTTAAACAAAACATAAGCATTTCAAAAATGAATTCAGAAATCTACGTTATCAATATCTTATGATAGAAATAATACTGTAAGCTGAACTGTTGTTCTGGTATATAAAATATTTTTTGAAAAACAAAAGTATTCCTGAAAAGATTTCAAGATTAAAATAATATTAATGATTATCCGAAAGCTATACAGACAAATTATTTATAGAGTTAAAGTCTTTTAGAATTGTTTTTTTTTTTTTGCATTTATGATTTTTTGAACCTCTATTTAATGACCACATATGTAACCGACCAAAATTTAAAGCTACAGTTTGTAGTTTTTTTTTAGAGAGGTTTTACTGTATTCTATTCCTAACCGATATGTTTTTGTGATAACTGTAATTTTTAACAAAATATTTTCACATTTACATAACAGATAAATACTTAAAAAAAGAACAACAACTTTATTTCTTTAATAACTGATGTTTTTGTTAGATAACTTTATAATAAAAACCTCTTGAATAATATAGCATACAAATTTTTGTTACTTATAAATTAAAATTTTCGTTAAATTAATTTTACGTGAAAAGAAGATATTTCGATTTGTATTCTGTATTAAAAACGCAGATATTAATATTTTAATCTTATTTAACAAATATAATAAGCGGAATAATTAATATGAGGAGGTAAATAATTCCAACAAAATTTCTTCTCCTCATAACAACATGAGTTCAAAGAAAATAAAAGAATATTCAATATTGAAAAAGAATATTCAATATAATTTTAAATTAAAAATATGAAAACGAAAATCGAAATATTTACATCCAAGTACATGCGAGCCCATGCCTGAATCAAAAAAAGAAATAAATAAAACTTTCTAGCTGCGACAACAGATGGCAGCAGCTCTGATACATGCGTCCCGAACAAATTGTTTTGGGACCGGATTTTACACTACGCCGTTATCGTACCTGGAGGATTGTATTACCATGGAATAAACATAAATAAAATTCAGCACCGACATACGACGCATGCGCGAAATCTGCAGGAAAGTGTACGAGTTGCTCGTCGCTGGCTAGATGCTAGTCAATTCAGACCGCTCAAGAATAAAGATCCTTAACGCCTACATGACGATTTCGGACTATTTCGGCTTTCTTTACTTCCGATTTTATCTTCGGGCTCTAATATCGATTATACGACTGAAAAGCTAATCAGAATACAGAATCGCATAAACATATGGAATAATACGAATGTTTCTCTCTAGCCAATCATTACGGTTTATCGTTTAAAATAATCGATGTATTGGAAACCGGAAATCACAAACTTGCGATCAGCCGTCGTCATTTGTGAGCGACTGAAATTGTTCCGTTTAGGAATGAAACTTTCTTGGCGATCACAAATAGAGAAGTTTCATATGACGTCAGAGTGACGTAGATGGAGGACAATCAACTCCATGTGAAAATAAATAGAATTCATTTTTAGCACAGTAAGCAAATGGCAGTTGAGAACAGCTCATAGCACCATGGCAACGGCGCATAGTAACCAATGTCGGAGGGAAAGCTGTCCACGTTGCCATGCTGTTATCAGCTGTTTGCAACTGCTCTATTTCGGATTTGTGATCCCTCGATTGCGAGCGAGCGAGCGTTGCAGCCTGGATGTAACTGTAGAGCAGGCGCACATGACGTCACTGCGATAAACATTGACAGATGATTCCGCACGGGATTTGGAATGTAGGCAAAAGGTGGAATAAAACACCGTTTCTTAACGTTACAAGCTTAGCTATATACTTCCATTTCTCCAATATTTTTAGCATGTTTTAGATTTCTGCTAAGATTTAATCATTGTTATTGCTTGTTTTATAAATAGATAAATGTATATGGATGCTTTTAATATTTTTTCTATAGGAGATTATAGAAAAAAAAAAATTGAAGAATTATTTAATATAAAAATATAATTAAAAATTGTTGCCTTTATTAAAAATCAAAATGTTTAATAATAAAATTAATTTGTTCAATAGAAGTATTTCTAAATAAATAAATTTATTTCTAAATACTTTTAATATAAAAACTTTTTTTCCTGTAAATAATTAAAGATTAAAAAAACAGTGAAAAATAAAAATAAAAAATCTAGAAACCTAATTTAACTAATAAAAAAATATTCTTTTTAATAATTAAATTAATTGAGATTGTTTGGTATTTTTGTTTCGGCTTTTAATAGAAAAATCTGTGTTAAAAAACTTTTAATATTATTAAAAATTTTTATTTTCTATGAACGATAATAATAATAATAAAAGTTACTTAAAAAAATAATTCAATAAAATATTCTAATTAAAAAAATAATAATTTATTTTTAAAAAATTATAATTTTTTGTAATTAAATTAGTTGAAATTACTTAATACTATTTTTTGGACTTTTAATTAAAATGCCTATCTCAGTAGCCGAGCGGTTTTGCTCTCCATGCTGATAGATTTGTGTTAGTGTTGATGTCTGGGAATAAGGCCGATTGACCACTCTAGGGTCTTAGACCCTTGAGGGAGTGCCTTCCGTGGAGGTCTTTCTAAAGGGTCCTAGCCCATATTTACGCAAGTTTCTGAGAAAACCACGGAAAACTCCAAACGGCTAGGCCGACGTCCGTGGACCTGGGATCAAACCCGGCATCTGATGTCTACCAGCTTTGAGCGCAGAACCGCTCGGCCAGTGGTGGGTCCTGATAGATTGGAAATCGATTCAATGTCCCGCTGGTCAACCTAGAAATTCGGAATTTTCCATGGTTTTCTCTGAAAATCGCGTATATACAGGCCAGGGCTTCTTAGAAAGAACTCTCATGAAAGGCATTTCACGCAGAGTTAGGATCCGTATGTTGTCAATGGGTTTTAACCTTTAAATCACAACTACCAAAATATTTTTAATTAAAAAACATTTTTTTTTTAAAATGTATATAAATTATTATATATAAAAATATCAATTAAAAAATCATTTAATAATACATTCTAATTAAAAATAATTTAATTATTAAGAATATAAATTTATAATAATAAAATTAATTGAAATTGCTTAATGCTGTTGTTTGAGCTTTAAAAGGAAATATCTAATTCAAAATGCTAAGCATAAAATATTTTTTCCTATAACTGCTTATAGAAATAAGTATCTAATTAAAATTATTTTATTTAAAAAAAACTTTAAAAGAAAGAGTAAATTAATTATCTAATAGCTAAATGAATTATCAATAGTATAAATTTTAATAAATAAATTAGCTATGATTCCAAAAAAAAAAAAAAAAAACATTTTAAAGTACCTTTAATATTAAAAGATTTTATTTTCTGTGAATAATTATGAAAAAAAAAAAAAAGCTACTTAAGGATCTAATTAAAATTATTTTATTTAAAAAATTCTAACAGAAAGACTAAATTAATTATCTAAAAACTAAATGTATTATCAAAAATATAAATTTTAATAATCAAATTACCTTAGATTGCTTAATACAATTTTTTCTGCTTTCAATAGAAAAAATTATTTTAAAATACTTTTAATAGTAAAATATTATAATTAAGTTAGTTGAAATCGCTGAAGAAAATTATTTGAACTTTTAATTAATAAGCTGAGCAGTTCTGCTCTCCAAACTGGTAGACAGGAAGCGTCGGGTTCGATTCCAGGTCATGGTCGTCAACCCTCATGTTGGCTTTAACATCTAAACTACTACCACCAAATTATTATTAACGTAAAAAGTTATTTTAATCAATGATTATATAAAAATAATTATTAAAATATCATCACTAAAAACTAATTTAATTATCAAAAATATTTTTTTAACAATTAATTTAGATCAAATTACTCAATATTATTTTTTGGGTTTTTAATAGAAAAACTATTTCAATATACTTTGTAATGTAAAGAGATATCTTTTGTCATGATTATAGAACAAAGAACTAATTAAAATTACATTATTTAATTAATCTAACTGATACAATTTTACATTAAAATAGATACAATTTTACTAATTAAATTAGCCGAGCTTTCTCAATACTATCCTTTAAGCTATTATTCGAAAAATGTATTTCAAAAGACATTTACTTAAAAAAGATATTTTCTATTAATCATTATCGAAAATATTAAAAAATATTTAATCAAAAATTAATGTAATTATAAAAAAATAAAGGATGTTTTTAATAATTAAGTTAGTTGAGTTTTCTTTTTCACTGTTCTTTGATTTTTTTTAGGTGTTATTTATCTTTCCTTTGAATTATTATATATAAAAAAATATATATATTTAAAAAAGTTTCTTTCTTTCTTCCTTTTTTTTTTTAAGTCGAGTTAAAAAAGGTAATTTCTTTCTTTTTTTTTTTTAAAATACGTATTTTTAATAATTAAATAGTAAAGATCCCTTATTACTATTATTTAGATTTTTAATAATAATAATAATAATAGTAATAACCCATCTTTTGTACTATTTTCTATAAAAAAAAAAAGAAAAAAAAAAATCATATTACAAGCGAAAAATATTTTATGTTATTTATACAGACGATAATTCAAACTTAAACAAAGTCATATATGAGCAAGAAGTCACGTCTATGCCTCAAATTTATTTTTAAATTAATTTTCGCATAAAATATACGGACATTTCACTTGGAGAAAGGCAGATATTTTGCCTACATGCGAAAAAGTTGCGCAGAGCATCAGAATAGCGTCGCTTGTTTATAAACATGCGCTTGCGCCTGCTCTATAAATCTGGAATTTGAATGTTATTATTTGTGTTATTATTTACATCATCATCATCATCATCAAAGTGCTTGTTTTAGTGTTCATGGGAACGATGTTCCCTCACCACTAGTATTAGCATGTGATGTGAATCAGAAAAAAAAATAATGACCATAACCACAGACCAGCAAAACAGGACACAGGTGACATAAAATGAAGGCGAAATAAAGCCCTCAAAATTTAGGAAATAATAACAATAATAATGTTAAAGAAAAAGACAATGTACAGATAAATTATTATTTACAATTTACACTTACAGATCGTAAATAATTATAGATTTAGATTGTAGAAGAAAAGTTTTAATATTATTTCTGTTATTGTTACATTTTGTTACAAACATCTATTTATCTGAAATCATCGATAATTTATAACATTATATTCAGATTCCCTTGATTTCAAAACAACATTGTTCAAATACAGTAAAGCACCGTTTATACGTCTTTCAAGGGACTGACGTAAAAGGACGTATAAATGAAAAAACGTATAATCGAAATTTTAAAAATAACACTTTGATTACTACAAATTTAATGACATTTAAGCAAAATTTATATAAAAATAATAAATAATAATTTTTTAAGTAAGTAAATGTATATTATACTTTTTAAAGACAATAATTAATTAAAAAAAAAAGCTTTATTATAAAAAGTGAGAAAAATCGTACTATTAATGCATGACTGGGTACTAATTACATATATCATATATTAAGTATTTATATTACATTTCTTAAGACCTACATTTTGAATATTAATTATATATATTGATTATCTTTAATAATAAGCATACGATTTATGTCCATACAGATAGTTATTTAATAACATTAAAAACTTCAATATCCATCTGATTTGCTGCTTGTCTATGAGTATTAAAAAGTCTGCTGTGAATTCAATTGATTCTTTGATAAGTGTTCTTCGATCTTTCCTCCATGTAAGATACTTTCTAGGAAAAGTCCGTCCCATTTAGAATGGAAAATAACGACAGGTCGAAAAAATTTGCAAATTTTAGTAAAGTAAAAATGACGTATAACCGATATTAGCGGCGTATAAACGAAGAATTTTTGCATTAAAAAAATGAATAGGAATGAATCGGGACTTCACTAAAAAGACGTATAAATGTAAAAGACGTATAAACGAGAAACGTATAAACGGTGTTTTACTGTACTTTAATAAATTATTATACATATATATTTTTACTTTCTTCTATATTCAATAGAAGAAAGTATTGGATTCGTAAAAATTTTCGACCTCGGGTTTTTGATAGATTTACACGTTTCGAGAGCTGTAGAACACAATTTGACCATTTTTAGAAAATGTCTGGCAGTCTGTGTGTGTGTGACAAAATTTTGTGGCAACTGTATCTCAGGAACTACTGCACAGAATTCCATACAAATTGGTATGCAGTTGCACCTTGACATAAATTAGTGCCTATCAACTTTTAGTTGTTGTTATTGTTGCTTATCCTCCTTGTCTGACGGAGTCAGACAAGATCTACGAGTTCGTTGACTGTTAGGAAGTCAAAGACCAAAGAGGATTGGTAAAGAGATCCTCCTTAGAGAGTCCCATGCATTCCAAAAGGTGCTCAGGAGAAGCCTGATGATTTTGGCACTTGGTGCAGGTGACGAAGGTTTTCCTGCCCTCGTAGAAAGTGAGGTACTTGATGTGACCACTAGCGAGTCTAGAGAGTACAGTTCGGGTACGTCTGTCACACGGGAGGTCAAGGGACAAACCCGGTTTTGAGCCCATGTACCAATTATGGGGGTGGGGGGGGGAGTTTTCCACTCCTCCGAGATTTTGAATTTTCTCGGGAGTATAACTCCAAAAAAGTAAGTGCGGAGGAGGGAGTTGATGAAACCCTGCAACCCTCCTCAGCAAGATTATCAGCCATTTCATTCCCGTGAAGGTATCCATTGCAAATGAACGTCATGATTAAGTGAAATGAGCTTTAATTTAAGCAGTATAGAGGTGCTGATCTTGTCGCCCACAAGAATCCAATTACTAAGATGGTGAAGAGAACTACGGCTATCAGTCAAGATCCATAGGTTACCATAATCCTCTTCAGAGAGAATCTAGTCCCAGGTCTATTGCAATCAATTCACTTCTGAAGATAGAGCAGTAATTAGGATTAAGATGAGAAAGAGTTAAGTTGGCGTGGGGGGTTTCAATATATATGCCACTACCTGCTAGGTTGTCAATTTTGCTACCGTTAGTGAAGATTTTAATGAAATTATTAGGAATGTGGCTTAGGTTTTCCAAGGTCAATTGTCTAAGATGTTCTGGGATGTAGTCTTTCTTGTTAACATGAGAGCTTAAGTTAAAGTGAAAGTGAACCCTGGGGAGTCCTGCAGGATTCAAGCAGCAGTGTAGTGAGTTGGGTTCAACATTACAATTAGGTAGTTGAAGAGAGGCGGCCTGACTGAAAGGGCTGTTCCTCTTTAATCTTTAATAATTACTCCAGTTGTTAATGTACTTGTTGCAGAGGCCGTAACTAGAGAGTTTATAATAGTACTTAACAAGACCAGCTTGTCTTCTAGTATGGAGCGGCTGTAAGTCAACCTCAAAAAGAACGATTTCAGAAGGACAGCTCTGTCTCAAACCAGTGATAATCCGAACAGCACTTAATTGAACTTGTTCTAACTTCTTAAAGTTAGTTTTGGACGCGCAACAATAAACTGGGAAACCATACTCAAGTATAGGCCTAATGAGAGTCAACTTTTAGTCATCAACTTTTAGTAAAAATTGTTTTATAGGTTACGTTGCCATCCCGCTTTTTCTAAATTTTTAACATGGTGATATAGGGCAAAATTTTGTATAAATGTGCATAAAAAGAATTATTTTTTAGTAATCATTATGAAATTTACAAGAATTATTTATAATAGAGATAGTCAACTGGGAAAAAAAATTTGTATGCGTAGGAGCCTCGCCACACCCCCTGGGGGGGGAAGTCCCCCCTCGAGGGGAGTAAATTTTCAAGATGGGTATCTTTCGAAAGGTCTTGTCAATACCTTTAAAACGAAGGGTTGAACTATAAATATGTGATAATTTAAAACAAAGTTATCGATTTTCTTTTTACTTTTAACGAAAAAAAACTTAGAAAAAAAATCGTACAGGGTAAGGTGGAGTAAGTGGGACCCCTTTTCGGCATAATTCGACTTTAGCTCAACATAACACCGGATGTAATAGGCCTAACAACTTAATTTTTTTTGTGGTTCATTCTCACATATGTTTTTACTGTACCCATGGTAACCTCTAACGAAATTGGCAAATGATGAATTAAAAAAGAAAATTATTTTGGGTGGTCATCAGGGTGGCCAACTTGCCACGCAAGGTGGGGTAAGTGGGCCACCCCTGAATATATTTTTACACATAACTGATAGAGATTTGGTGGGACAAGTGGGACAATCTACATGGTTTTCTGAATCTTTGAAAAAAAATTCACTGAACTATCTCCATTAGGTTACCCATAGCAACTTTTTCTGGCACACAAGCCTGCTAAAAGAAAAAAAATGTCAATTTTTCAACTTTTTACTTTTGCATGTAGTGTAGCCTAAAAGTTAGGCCTTTAAAGTTTAAACTAGCCTATGGCAGTGTTACATGCTAGTGAACATTATATCTTGATAAATCGTTGGTAAACATGTATTTTGAATGTCTCTTGGAAAGTGTTGGTTCATTTAGTTTCAAGCCCAACATCTTGTAGGAATACATCATGAATATCATTAGCTTCAGGGGGTAAAAGTTATTACGCATAGTTGTGTCTTTGTGCATGTATTACATGACAACTGTATCTTCATCGTTTGGACTGTCATTTAATAGTTTATCTTCGGAACTTGAATCACTACTGGTGGAGTCATCCACAGGTAAACCCTATAAATCAGTGCATATGACTATTTTTTAACTATATTAAAGTGTTGGGGTGGGTGGCCCACTTACCCCAAACACGGGGCAAGTGAGCCCCCCCAATTTGTTTTTCAACCTTATTAACATCATGAGTACACGATACTACAAAAAGATTCTGTGTTTTGCACACTTTCAAAATATATAAAGTTTTGATTTATATCATGAACGGTTTGGAAGAAAAAAAATAATTAGTACGATGGCGCGAATTACGACAGGACTGTAAATTTAAAAATCGTCACAAAAAGGCTTGTAACTTATCACACACATAAATGAAAACGATGCCATAATGTTTTCTACATCTTGTGGGGTAGGTACATAAAAATATTATAACAGATTTTTTTTGAGTCAATAACTGGGGAAATGCCAGGAGGGGTGGCCCACTTACCAAACGTTACCCTATATTTTTTTTTTTTTACGAAACTTAACCAAACTTGGTATTTCGTTGGCCCCTGACATAAACTGGTACTGATTAGATTTGAGGATCAATCGCTCAACAGGTGGCGCTGTGATCGTATTTTTTCTAAATTTTTAACATGGCAGTATATGACAAAATTTCGTAATAATGAAAGTTATTCTTAACCTTTGATTGTAAAATTAATATGAATTATTGATAATAGTAGCAGTTAATAAGGAAAAAAATTTTGTGCATGTAGGGGCATCGCTCCCCCCCGGGTGGGGGAATTTTCAAGATGGGTGTCATTCGAAAGGTCTCGTCAATACCTTTAAAACGAATGGTTGAACTACAAATATGTGATAATTTAAAACAAAGTTATCGATTTTTTTTTTTTTTTTTTACTTTTAACAAAAAAAACTTAGAAAAAAAATCGTAATTTTTTTTTTTTAAATTGTTACTGAGCAAATTTGTATAGGAAAATATAGAAGAAAGTCTTGTGGTAGCCACAACATACTAGTTTATCATAGATGTAGGATATTTTGGGGATAAAATATACATATTATTGAAAATTTATTGGAGAAAAGACTCTAAAAATAGAAGATTTTTCATTACTCAATAACTGTATATTACAAGGGAATCGTGTTGTAATTCCTACTGTTCATAGAAAAAAAGTTTTAGAAGATTTACATTTTGACCATTTTGGCATAGTTAAAATGAAAGCACTGGCACGTAGTTTTGTATGGTGGCCAGGTATTGATAAAGACATTGAGAATTTAGCAAATAACTGTTCTGTTTGTGTTAAATTAAAACAAAATCCTCCTAAAATGGACAACCATCACTGGGAATGGCCTACAACACCTTGGAACAGAATACATGTAGACTTTTTTGGTCCAATGACGGGGAAAATGTTTTTAATCGAAGTAGATGCCCACAGTAAATGGACAGAAGCGTTCATTGTTCCTAATACTACGGCTGAGAATACTATAAACTGTCTTTCTTCGCTTTTTGCCAGATATGGCTATCCTGTGTCCCTTGTGTCTGATAATGGGCCACAATTCATTTCAGAACAATTCGAACATTTTCTACAAAGTAAAGGCATAAAACTTAGCTTAACTGCACCATATCATCCCTCTACAAATGGTCAGGCTGAAAGATATGTTCAAATAATTAAAAAAGGATTGAAATCCTTAAGTTCAGAACCCGGAAATCTCCAATTTAAGTTAAACGAATTTCTATTCCAATACCGAATAATGCCTCATATTACAACAGGGGAGAGTCCCGCATCATTATTTCTCAAGAGAAATATCAGATCAAAACTAGATTTACTTGTACCAAATGTTAAAAATTATGTTGAAAACAAACAACATAAAAATGTTTTTAACAAGAAAAAGATAAGAGAATTCCAAGTAAATGAAAAAGTTGCAGTACGCAATTACACATCAGGAGATAAATGGAAAATAGGTAAAGTAATTGCCAGACTAGGTAAACTGCATTACAAAATTCAAGTAGGTTTATGTGTATGGAAAAGACACGTTGATCAACTGAAAAGTGTAGGTTCCAGAGTACAACTGGAGGAAACTACAAGTCCTGGTGCAAATATTTCCATGGTTCCCGATAGCAAGAGTCCACACCTACAAAGCAATGGAGAATCTAAGTCTGGTAGGAGGCCTGCCATTATACCAGATCCTGTGCCAACCGATCCTGCCATTGCACCAGATCCAGTGCCAACCAATCCTTCCATTACACCAGATCCAGTGCCAACCGACAGTAGATCTGTGTCTACAAAGCCTGGAGAAATTGACTGTGATAAAAATATCAACAGTACTGTAAATAAAGAACTAAAATCTGAACATTCAAACTTTAAACATACTAACTTATCTTTTTCTGAACAGGTTCTAAGAAGATCATCTAGAGTAAGAAAACCTCCCATCAGGTATGGTATACGGAATTAAGGGGAGGAGAGTTGTGGTGTATTTCGAAATTGTATTCCTGTTTCAATCTATTGAACTTTTGGTAAGTGACGTCACGTAAATGTACATGTACCTGTAAACTGTATTGTCCAATCAATGATCTGTTCATTCCTTTTTACTTTTATCTCTGCTAGAAAAGATCAGTCTTCAAAATGTAGTCGTTTATGTTACTTGTGTATTTCATCTGTAATTGTCGTAGTCATCCATTAAATTTTATGCGGCCGAGCGGTTCTGCGCTCAAAGCTGGTAGATGGGAGGTGCCGGGTTCGATCCCAGGTCGCGCTCATCGACCTAGCCGTTCGGAGTTTTCCGTGGTTTCCTCCGAAACTCGCGTAAATACGGGCTAGGACCCCTTAGAAAGACCCCCACGGAGGGCATTCCCCCTATAGGCCTAGGACACATAAGGAGTCAATCGGCCTTAATCCTCCAACCAACCAACCAACCATTAAATTTTATGTGTTTAAAATGAAACGCCTCGTCATATCCTAGTTATGGCTTAATCATAAATCTTCTCCTGCCTATAAAATACAATACACCCACTTAGGTAATTGCAGTTTTTGACCAGTGTCCGTCTACTTAAAAAAAAAATATATATATATATATTGTGCAAATGTATATATTTTCTCTTTTCTGCATTTCCCTACATTAAAATTATAAATAGTTGAATACTTTTATTTGTCTGTCAAAAATATGAAGATTGATAAGTATAAACATGTTAAAGAATTTTTATTGACATTTCCTATTAAAAAAAGACGAAGCTTTAAAAAAATGTAAAGAAGTGTTCGTCTACTTTTTTTATGCAGTGTATATGTCTGCGCGTGTATGTGGAGGGAAATGGGTGTTAAATGTCTGTCTTAAATATAAAGCAATTTATTATAAAATAAATTATCATAGTCTAATTCGTTGAAGTTTTGTAAATTTTAAGAAATTGTACTTTATTAAAATAATAATAATAATAAATGAATTTTGTTACAAATACAGAAAATTTTCTGCAAGTTATTTTTACATATTTACCTAACTTAACTTGGCTAAGTAGATTGAGTTCTATTTGAGTGAGTTTTTATTTTTCTTTCCTTGTAAATATTATTTTAATAAATTTAAATGCAGTAGCTTATAAATGATAATGATGACTTTAAACAATAAAATTAAATTATTTTAATCTAGCTCATATTCAAAATTTAAAGCTCAAATTAGTGTTTCCTGGCAGGAACTTTAATGGAAATTTATATATTGAGTTTTTTTTTTTCCTTTGCAGATATGATGCTAAGCTAAACAGTTTGTTGAAATTTATAAAATTTCTTGGAAAACAAAATTATTACTAAGAAGTTTTTAAAATTTAAACAAATATTAATAATTATTAGAAATAGAAAGCTAAATAGACAAATAATGTATATCTGAAAAATTAAATTTATGTAACTTGTAGAATTTGTTGTTTCAATCACTATTTTCTGAACCTCTATTAAAAAGTCACCTCTCTGAAGGACCAGCAGAAGTTACGATAAAACCATCTCTTAAATGGGGGAAAATACAGATTAGCAGCGCCACCTGCTAGGCAATTTACTCCAAAATGTAATCAGTATTAACTCATTTCAAGGTCTAATTAAATATAAAATTTTGTAGGATTCCATTCTTCTTATGGACACAGAAGAAAGTAAAAATAAAATAAAATCACGTAACACTGAGGTTTATGCTGCTTTTTAGTAAGGACTTTCACATTATAAAACAAAATATTTATCTTATTTACATAATTTACCTTAAAATTCGACTGAAAAGAAATTAAACAGAAAAGTATCCTGATGTCGTATACCATTTAACCATTTAACGCTCATTGGTTCCGACCTGAAACCAAACACTTAGCAGTTTTTTATTAAACGGTGTTAAAATTAGGATTAAGGCCAATTGACTACACAAGGGTTTTAACCCTGGGGTGTGTGCCCTCCACTGATGGTCTTTCTAACGGGATCTAGTTCGAATTTACGCAAGTTTCGGAGAAAACCACGGAAAACTCCGAGCTACTAGTATGACGAACGTACCTGGGCTCGAACTGGTGGGGATATGTGGCACTATGAGAAATTGAATTTAATATTTTTTAGACCTGGTCAGTAAACAGTGGATTTTGTACGCCTCATATTAAACTCATAAGATATATATATATAATGTATGTATGCAAAATTTTTTCTTCTGTATATATATATATATTTATATAGAAGAAAGTAAAAATAAAATAAAACGACTAAACAAAGAACTTTGATCTTATCCGTGTTTTTGATAGAAATTTTCCCATTTAAAAGCACAAATATTTATCCTATTTATCCTAAAAGGCATAGGACTCTTTAGAAAGACTCCTCTGCCCAAAGAGGGCGTGTATCCTTAGGCCCAGGTCTTTAGAGTAGACAACTGGTCTTAACCTAAACACCAATACCGCTTTTGAAATTAGTTAATATTCAAAAGAAAATACAGTCGAACCTTGTTAACATGAATCTAAAGGGGGATAAAAAAATTGTTCATGTTATCAGTAGTTCATACTATCAGTGTTTAATCTTTATATAACTAAACTAATCTTCATTTTGACGGGCATTGTGGAAACAGTTCGAATTAAAAGTAATTCACGTTAACGAGGTTCAACTGTATACAGTGAACTTTAAAGGGTTAAGTCACTTTTGACGCATTTTTTGTTTCCTTTCGTCACCTTTTTGAAAGCCTTTTTACACTTATATGCCTGCCTTTCCTTATAAGCTTAAAAGCAATTACAGCATAGCAGCGCCGCCTGTTGGGAGATTTACTACAAAGTGTTATCAGGATAAATTCCCATGAAGATCCAACTAAATATAAAATTTTAGAAAAATATATGCAACAGAAGATGAATTATAGCTTTATCTTAAATGGGGGTAATATTCATTCTAGCGCCATCTGCTGGGCGATTTACTCCGAAATATAATCAGTGCCAATTCATTTGAAGATTTAACTAAATATAACGTTTTGTGGAATTCCGTCTATTATTTAATGAGATTCGGCACCCACAAATTTTGATAACACAAGCACGATACACAGACAGACATGTATTTTTACTTTCTTCTATCTTCAATAGAAGAAAGTATTGGATTCGTAAAAATTTTCGATTTCGGGTTTTTGATGGATTTACACGTTTTGAGAGCTGTAGAACACGATTTGACCATTTTTAGAAAATGTCTGTCTGTCTGTGTGTGTGTGACAAAATTTTGTGGCAACTGTACCTCAGGAACTACTGGACAGAATTTCATACAAATTGGTATGTAGTTGCACCTTGACATAAATTAGTGCCTATCAACTTTTGGTGAAAATCGTCTTACAGGTTGCGTTGCCATCCCGCTTTTTCTAAATTTTTAACATGGTGATATAGGGCAAAAATTTTCAAGATGGGTATCTTTCGAAAGGTCTCGTCAGTACCTTTAAAACAAATGGTTGAACTATAAATCTGTGATAATTTAAAACAAAGTTATCGATTTTTTTTTAACTTTTTACGAAAAAAAAAAAAAATCATATATATATATATATATATATATATATATATATATTTTAAACGAAATTATCAAAACTTGGTATTTAGTTGGCTCTTGACATAAACTGGTGCTGATTAGATTTGGGGATCAATCGCACAATAGGAGGCGCTGTGATAGTATTTCTTCTAAATTTTTAACATGGTAGTATAGAACAAAATTTCGTATAAATGTACATAATGAGAGTTATTCTTAACCTGTGATTGTAAAATTAATATAAATTATTGCTAATAGTAGTAGTTAATTAGGAAAAAAAATTGTGCATGTGGGGGCATCGCTTTCCCCCCTGGGGGGGAAGTACCCTCTGGGGTGGGGTAAATTTTCAAGATGGGTATTTTTCGAAAGGTCTCGTCAATACCTTTAAAACGAATGGTTAAACTATAAATATGTGGTAATTTAAAACAAAGTTATCGATTTTTTTTACTTTTAACAAAAAAAAAAAACCACTTGGATTTTTTTTTTAAATATTGTTACTGAGTGAATTTGTATAGGAAAGTATAGAAGAAAGTCTCGTGGTGGCCACAACATACTAGTTAAAAATGGTCAAATCATTTTCAAGACATTGCAAACGTGAAAAACCAGATATAAAAATTTTCACGAATTCAATACTTTCTTCTTCTGAATAGAATAAAGTAATAAAAATAATTACTTTTATTATTATCACAATTTCAAATAGACAGCAACCTGTATTCTTGCCAATTTATTTTATATTTGAGAAAATCTTAAAGAATATATTTCTTATAAGTTTTTAGCTTTTTCATTGTGGTATTTAACTTTAAATGAGAAAGTTATTCCAGGCCACTGCGTAATTTTACGGCAGGAAAAAAGAAAAGGAAAAAAATACTTAACGCTAAAATGCTCCTTTATTTTATTTCATTAAAAAAAAAAAAAAAAAAAAAAAAAGATTGATACACTAAACAAAAAGCATATTTCTCAGTATTTTTGAAGGATAAATCATGATTTGTGGTAATTATTTTACTAAATAATTATAATTTTTTCGTACGTTTAGCACTCACGGCAATAGAATTTAAGCGAATGTTTTGGGTATCCAGTTAAAGGGACCTCATACAGTTACTTCACTTTTTCTCCATTGAAAACCGTTTCTCGCAGACTACATTCTTATCCTTACTCCGTGGCTTAGCGGGAGCATTAAAATTGGCTGATTGGTTTTGCTTTCGTAACAGAGGCGATTTTAAATTAAATTAATTGAAAATCTGCCATTTGCCTGAGGATAATTAATTGTTTTAGATGGCTTTTATTTTCGCTTCTGTTTCTTTTTGACACCGCCTTCATAGTATCTGTAAGATTAACTCTAGATTTATAGTGATTTTAAATGTTTTTTTAAGGTTTAAAACTATATTTTTTCAGTGTATTTCATATAATTTTAAATCATTTTAGAAAGAATTTAATTGTTGAAAAATCAGCATGGAACTTTAAAATATTTATTTTTTATTTTTCTTTACTTTCATTAGTTTGTAGCTTTGTAACCTTAATTTTTTACTATTTGTAGTTTATAGCTTTAATTTTTCTTAGTCTGTAGAAGTTTAAATTTTCTTAATTAATTAACTGTTTAATTTTTTAGTTCTCACCTGAAAAATTAAAGGTGGAAGGATGTTAGGTATTAGCCTTAGTAATCCTTTGCCTCACTAGAGGGCGCCACAGGTCACTTTGGATTGAAATAGAGAAAACATTTTTTTTTTTCGGGACTTGCAGTTTAGTCTTAGTTTGGTTTTAGGGAGGAAAGCAACACAATGAAATTGTCCGGATGCAATGCTCTAGGGCCGCCTTTGGCCTAATTTATTTTTTTTTATGGAACCACAGTTAAAATTATGCAACAGAAAATGCGGCTTATAGATATAGTAATGTAGTTTAACTCATTTTTTGGAATAAATGAAGAAATAGTAGTAGTCTTGTTACATAAAGTGTTGTGAAACGTAGAAGAATTCACTTTGTATATATTTTGTACAGTGGCGTTGTAGATATCATCGTTGAAGCTGTGTAATTAATACACTGTCTTATATTTTTCAAGAAAAGAAGAGGATTATTTATTCTGGACACCCATTCGGTGTTTTTTCTTTCCTTGCCGAAGATGTTTTCAGGTTATGAAGATTTTGCTTTATTATTTTGAAGTTTATTACTTTCAATTTAAGAGCATTTGGAAATATTAAACAATTATTTTAATTAAATGAAAGAACCTGCTATTCATATTTTGCAAAGGGTCGAAAAGACTCGCTTGAAGCCGTTCAGAAGATCGGTGATTTATTACACTCCATTTCCCCCCCTCCCTATGGGATTTTCGTTGCCTCATTTTATACGGATATCTTATTCAAAAATAAAGTTTTTCAAACTCTGTTTTTTGAATAATTACTCTTTGAATATGTCGTCTTTTAGATTAGTGAACATTTTTTTTTGAAAAATTAATTTAAATATTTAATTTCATTAAATAAATTTAGGACTCTAAATTTTGATCTCTAAATGAAATATTTAATAAATAGATAATAAGACTTCTTCACACACCATAAATTTTAAGCCAGCACAACCGGTTTCAAGACTGGTCTTGCTTTTGCCTCCAAGGCAGTAGCACGTGTTTTTTTGCACATGATGAAGAAAGGCTACGTCCTTTTGAAACCAGTTGTGCTGGCTTAAAATTTATGGTGTGTGAAGAAGTCTTATTATCTATTTATCGATCGTATACCAGTTTTGAAT